>QVNW01002362.1:0-11148 GCA_014825475.1 Pseudomyrmex flavicornis
TTTTCGACACATTCAGTCAACTCAATCCGTTACTTCAACAGGTTGAATCCTATAATCTATCTGGCTTACTCTCCTTCTTTTTCTCAATCCGGTACTTTAAGTGTCCGGTTAATCTCGAATCGGGATGGCAGTTTCGGACGGCCCACTCCCCTCAGCAGTCTCTGTCTTCTTATCTTTATTATATTATGGCTCTCTGATACTTTCGGCTGAGAACTCGCCTACCAAGGTTGGTAAGTCATCTTTTCGGTCGTCTCGGAGTATCCCGACTTAGTCCATTACTCTCGTATCAACAACTTTTCTACTATTTTTAATGCTGAGGCCAGTGGCATACTATGTGCTCTGGAGTATATCGACGATTTCCGCTTTGATCTTTCGGTCATTGCCACAAACTCAATGAGTGCTGAGATGCCTCGATGATCTATAAGATCAAACTCTTAACACAGGAACTATAAAATGGCAATGTGATAGTTAGGTTCCTCTGGGTCCCTGTCCATAAAAAAATCACTGATAATAAAAAAGCCGATATGTATGCAAAAAAAGCTCTCGATTTCCCGCTCCGAAAAATGCCCTTCCTCTTCTCTCAAGCCTTCGTGAGATGTTGAGGAGTCTAGAGAGGTCCTGAGGTTGAATCCAAAAGATCCAGATATTTTTCGTATAAAACTAACATCCTTTACAAGCCGTGGTTATGAGAAAGTCAAACGCTTCTTGCCTAGGTCCCTGATTTTTCTAATATTCTGAATCCGGTCGTTTCACACTTGTGCGCGCTCACACCTTGCCTTGCCGATAAAACTATTATTGACTCTGCAGCCTGCCAATGCGGACACGCAAGTCAGGATTTAGACCATAGCTTTTTCTATTGCCCATCCAATAAAGAATCGTCTGATAGACTTTTAATAGACCTGTTCCATTGCGGATTTAGTCTTCCTTTTAAGGTGGCTGACGTTGCTTTTTCCAACAGCATACGCGCTATGCATGCTCTTTTGCTGTTTTTTGTATCTCGCACGCAAATTAATATATGAGGTCCACCAGCACGCCTGAACCTATTTTCCATCTCCTAGAAGTGCCTTTTTGTTCTCCCTCCTCTTCTCATATTCCACTTTTCCAATTAAATTATCTATCTATGCTTTCGCCATCTAAGCACCTACAAAGTTCCTACCAGCAGCGACTTAAAAATGACTAAAAATGACTATTTCATGCTACCGCCCACCCTGTATGTTCGCATGCCGTTTGACCCATACTATGGCTTTCAGTACCAATACATACTATTAAGTCTTGTTAATTATATTACCCCAGATATCTAAGAACCATTCCACTCATCGACTTTGAAGACTCCTAGAATGGCGTAAGAATCAACCTGAAGCGGTCCACAGAGCCAACTCGCACTACCAATACTGTGAGAGTGACCAAGTGCCATCTAAGGTCCTAGAGACTGTCCTGACGAGCCCTCCAGCAACCAGGATCCGGCGAAGAGAATAGCGAAACAAAGAGTTGGTGAGAATGTCTTCTTTTTGTGAAGCCGCCAATTCGACATATTTCCATGTATTTAGTATCGCGCATTGTGACCATTGTCACGAGTCACTCGAGTGCGTGATTGAGTGTAATTTTCATCTATATTTTGCGTGCCGTTCTTTTTATAGGTGTTCGAGCAATTGATTCGTGCGCGTCTATGAATTTCTCGTTTGTCTCGTTATTTTGTCACTCGTGTATCACTTGCGATAATTAATTTCGATCCGTGACATTGACTATAAGATCCCGATTCGAGTGATGTTCCGCCACGTCATTTTCCTTGTCTCGCATTAGCGTACATTGAGTCGTCGAAATAAAGTTGTTGTTATTGTCTTTGTTAATTGCGGTGGGTCGCTCTCTTTTACACTGTTATCCTTTACGCGAATCTCGCCTCTCTGTTAGGAAGTTTTTCTGACTGGCTGACGCGCTTCTCGCGTCCGTCGCGTTTCGCGGTTAGTTATCTGAATTCTTTGCGAAATTCGGTGATACGCCCTAGCGTATTTGGCGCCCAATTTTTGAGAAATTTAAAGACAAAATTTTTTGAGATCCCGCAAGACGTGATGCTTTGTGCCGTTCCAGGCAGATTGTCGAATGTCACCCTCAGACAACAAATAAAAATTAACGGTTACAACATATATAATATGAAACGTTTCGCTCTCATTGTTTCGAGCTTTTCTCAGTCGCGAAAAAAAATTGATAAAAAAAGGTAAACCTTCGGAAAGACTACCTCAGCACAGAATAAAACAACAACACGGTTTTAAAAATGTATTTTTGTCTCTTGAAAAAGAATTTGCTATGAAAAAATGGTGGTCGGTCACATTTTCGCCGCCATCTTGAAAATAACCTGTCAAAAAGACGGTTTATTACAATTATCTCGGAAAGTAATTACGGTAGGAAAAAAGTTTTCAAATAAAAAATGGAGGAAATTAGATTTTCTATAAAAAAGGTTATAATCTTCATTAACCTAACTCCAACCGTTTTCATGTTATAACACTGAATTCAGAGCCTCTACAGATATACAACGCGAAACAAAGTTCCAAATGAGTTTGTTAGACACTAATTTCACAAATGATTTTAATGAAAAAAGTTATGTTCTTTATCATTGTGTTATAAGCGTGTAGGCAGGGGGGCTGCGCTCTTTTACAAGGGGAGCTTTGCTCTTTGCAGTGGAGGAGCTACGCTTCTCTACCTGCACCCCCCTTTTTCTTTGCGTAGAAAGGTGAAACCTATGTGGAACCTTTGCTTCAGTTTTATAGCCACGTTGCTTGTCAATGTACGGTATTAATATGTATACTGCGAGCGTATATTGACAAGCAACGTGACTAAAACTGAAGCAAGATTTCACATAAGTTTCACGCAAATCATATAGGTTTAACTTTTTACGCAAAGCAAAAGGGAGGTGCAGGTCGGCGTAGCCCCTCCTATGCAGGGGAGGCGAAGTCCTCTTTGTAAGAAGGACGCAGCCTTTCCTGCCTACACGCTTACAACACAAACATAAAAAAAAAAATAATAATTTTGTGCAACAATCGATCTAAACATGTGTCTGTTTCCATTCGAGTTCAATTGGGATTATCATACATCACGTTATGCATTGTAATATATGCGTAAACGCAGTGGATCTAACACGAAAACGACTAGAGTTACGTGAATGAAGGTCATAACCTTTGTATAGAAAACTTTTTTTCCTTCAGGTTTTGTTTAAAAACTTTTTTTCTAACGTGATTACTTTCCGAGATAATCATAATAAACCGTCTTTTTGACAGATTTTTTCAAAGATTCAAGATAGCGGCAAAAATATGGCCAATCGCCATCTTTTCATAGCAAATTCTTTTTCAAGAGGCAAAAATACATTAAAAAACCGTGTTGTTGTTTTATTCTGTGCTAAGGCAGTCTTTCCAAAAGTTTACCAAAAAAATAAAATAATTATAAGTTACATGAGTGAGAAAATAGGTAAAATGTAACATAAAATTCGACCGACTCAGTGGTCTCGCAGCCTGAGTGCGAAGGCTGCGAGTAAGAGATCCTGAGTTCAAACCCGCATCATCGGGTTTTTCCGGACCAGTCTCAAATTATATTATGAATATTTAAAAAATATTCAATATGTAAAAAAACTTTTACATTATTTCCTTCGATATTATGATATTCAATATTATAATCCTCAAGATTATTTAAAAAATAATCAGTATGCAAAAGAACTTTTATTTTATTTCGTTCAATATTATGATACGTTATATGGTAAAGATAATATGATTTATACAGTATATAATTTAATATATTTAAGTAATGATGCAAAACGATTTGAGCCGTTGGATAGTTTCAGTACTTTTCCTTTCAAAAATTATTTGCACAGTTTAAAAAAATTATTAAGAAAATATGAAAAACCTTTGCTACAAATACATCATAGAATAACTGAAAAGAATACAACAAATTAATATAAGTAAAGTAAAAATATAGTAAAATATCCATTATTAATTTTGCAAAACAATAAAGATATCCCATTGGATGTTCTCAATCTTATGAATCG
This sequence comes from Pseudomyrmex flavicornis, assembly GCA_014825475.1. NCBI lineage: Eukaryota > Metazoa > Arthropoda > Insecta > Hymenoptera > Formicidae > Pseudomyrmex > Pseudomyrmex flavicornis. The sequence goes on from QVNW01002362.1 coordinate 4,031, forward strand.
TTGAAATTGCGTGATTTTAAATTGTCGTGTGTATTACAAGTAGATTGTCTTTGCTTTTTAAAAAATAATAAAGTTTTGAAGATAAGTTATATAGGATTATAAAATGGGAATCTTGTTAAAATTGGCCAAGAATTTACAAATTATTCTTTTCTTGAAGTTCATCTATGCAATTCACAATATATAAATGTTTTTGTAGTTACTAACGATTTAACTGAACTAAAATGTATTTTTATGAACGAAATTGTAAAAAAAGCTGCTTCGATATAAAAAAGACAAATTTTATGTCTTTTCACTTCTTCATTCAGATTTAATACCAGGTATAAAAATTGATGACAGCACAAAAGTAGTCTTTAATTTGTTATACTTTTATTATAATTTTTAATTATTGCTTTTCTTTTTTATGTAGATGTTTTATGTAGCGATTGGTAATAACTGGCTCAGTTGTGCCGCAGTCATATTAGTAAGAAATTATGTATATGGCCATCACACGGTAGTAATATGTCAAAAGCAGTGAAAAAATCATTATCTCTACAAGTTATAGGAAAGCGTTCCGTATAAATATCTCTTAAGACCATATAGTAAAAATAACAATATATATAATAAATAAGTTTTTAATAATTTTTTTTTAACAATAAACGGCTCGAAGAAACCAATCAAAAGACAAATCAGAGAACCAATAGTCAAAGTTGACAGTAGACGATTAAAATCCAGTGAAATAATGTAAACATTCTAGACACAGAACATTATTACTACAAAAGGCTGATCTCGAAGATGTTACACATCAAAATGCAAGAAACGGTATCAATTCAATGAAAGACACCGAGTTTCTTGACTCAATTTATTCGCCGTTACTCAGGAAACTTTATTCACGTGACTAAAGTGTTGTTTTTATTTTCTTCCTTCTCTCATTTATTTAATTTTGTTTTCTCAAGCATTATTCTCCGTTCACTTCTCATACGTGTATTATCTTTAATAATAATTATTAAAAAATCTGGGAAAATAATAATTATTTTATCTAAGAAAATAATAATTATTATTTTTCCATAGCCTGGATTTGGTTAGGGTTAGGTTAGGTTAAGTAAGTGCTAAGGGGTTTTCCCTTTCAGGAGTCAGCACGGGAGACTGCGAGCTGCGGGACTCAGGTGGGAGAGTCTGTCTTCCCCACTCGGCCTAAGGTGACAAGGCCTCAAGCGCGCGACGCGAGGGTCCAGGTGGAAGACGGGGCTCTCGAGCCCCAAAGTAAAGTGAAAAGTCTTCGGAGGAGCGGAGTGTTCGTCTCCTTGCGGAGAGGATAAAACAGGGCTTGAAGGAGCGGCTTCTCGTTGTTGTTAGGAGAGAGGCGGTCGCTCCTCCCAAGTCAGCCTCTAACTGCCCAGTCTAGAAACGCGGAAGGATCCGAGACTTGGGCCACTGTAGTGCGGCGCAAGAAAGGTGTAAAGAGGAGTTCACCGCTTCCTCCTCCAGCAAAGCGCCCTTCCCCTCTTCTTACTGCTCAGGCAGTGCTACAGAGGCAAAAGAGGAGAGAGGAAAAGGTGAAATTAAGGCGACCGCCTTCTGGGGCGGCCGTCTTGATTACGGTGCAGCCCGGCGGCAGCTACGCCGAAGTTATGAGGAAGGCGGCGGCCTCAGTCGACCTGAAGGATCTGAATATCTCAGGCCTTCGGGTCAAGAAAGCCGCCAATGGGAACATGCTCCTTCGGATTCCCGGAGAAAAAGGAGAAGCCAAGGCCGACACCCTTGTAAAGAAGGTGTCGGAAGTCTTCAAGAATCAGGAGGGTGTTCGCTTCACCCGTCCAGTGAAGCACGGCGAAGTACGTGTGAGGAACGTGGTGCCCCTTCTGTCGGCGAAGGAGGTCGCCGAGACATTGGCTGCCGCCGGTAACTGCGAGGAAGGTTAAAACCGGAGTAATCCGGTTCTCCCTCACAGGGTACGGGACGTTGTGGGCTTGTCCTCCCTTGCACGCAGCGAGGCGTGTGATAGGTGTCGGCAAGGTTGAAGTTGGGTGGTTCTGCTTCCCTATCAAGTCGTTAAAGGCGCGCCGAATGCAGTGCTTCCGGTGCATGGAATACGAGCACGTTGCCCGTACATGCACCGAGGCCGACCGGAGCGCCGCCTTCAGATGCGGAGAGAAGGACCACCTGGCCGTAGTCTGCAAGGCTGTCCCCAAGTGGCTGCTGTGCGCGAGCCAGGGGCAGCCAAGTGGTCAGCGGATGGGAGGTGCTAAGTGCATCCCCATCCTTGTGAAGGGGTCCGAGAAGCGGCAACGCGTCCGCCAAAGAAGTCATCAGCGTACGGTAAAGATAGGAAGATAGGTTCTCCTTCTGACCGGATGGAATCGGATCCCACCTCATAAGAGGAGGAAGAGAAAGCGGGGAGGTTCGACGAGGTCCTCCCTGCTCCTGCTCCCTCAGAGGAAGATCTGAGGGTCTTGTGGCCCGAAGATAAAGAAGGATGGGGGAGAGCTTCCACCTGACCTTCCGGGCAAGAGGACTGCTGATCCCTCGCCGAAGAGAACGAGAGAGGAGGGAGTTGGTGGTGACCTTCTCCCCGAACAAGGGGAGCACTCCGCTAGCAAGAGATGTCCGAAGAGGAGAACGAGGAAAGGGCCGGTGGACCCTCTTCTTCCTCGTTCCAAGTAAAGGGAAAAGAGACCAGAAGCCGAAAGGCGGCCGGTCCCCACATCTCAAGAAAATCGGCTCAGAAGCCAGAGTCGAAGGGAAGGGATTCTACTAAAGAACCCTCTCCCAAGAGACAGAGAGATGAGAAGCCAAGGCTTCCACTCCCGCCGAGAGCGAGTAAACCCGGTCTTCAGTTCTCTAAGCCGTGCCTTTAGGCCCGACTTGGCGTGACGGACTCTCGGAGTAAGGGACAGGGATGACGCCCGGGTGTGATCTCTGGATCCGGTCTCTGTAGGAGACCGCTTGGTCAGAGGTAGGGACCGACTTCTATTGATTGACTTCTTCCTGACTTTGGTCACGAAGTGAAGACTTGACGCGATGGGTTGAAGTCCCCACTGCGTCATTGCACAAGTCTCCAGGGTTGGGCGTTGGGAAGGAGGCTGTGGCCCTCCCTTCCTAGCGCGAGTGAAACCCGAACGAGCTCAGAGAGCCGAATAAGTTTGCCGTCTTGGAGAGTTCCAGGGACGTCATAGCCCTCCGACTTTCCACGGGGTTCTCGGCATAAGACCGCAGAAGAGGACTACCAAGGGGTTTTAGTGAGTGAGAATCTCTCCGCCCATTCTCCCAAGAGATGCATAACGCATTTCCCCTTGTAAAAAAAAGGTTAGGTAAGGTTAGGTAAGTGCAGGAGTTATTTTTGATCCGCCATTTTGAAGTTTGTAATTCTGATGTCAGATTCAGCGATCCAAACAACTCACGAATATCAATTTTCAAAATATTTATTTTAAAATTCACCGAGTTCGATTTTTCATCATTTCAGCACCATAGTCTCATCGTCAAAAGTGTTCATTTTCAAACTCTCATAACTCAGCGGAAAAAAATCGTACGGGAATAAAAAATCGCAATTTCAAGATAAAATATAGCACTTTAAGATGTCGCAAAGAGAATGTTAAAAACAATTCAGTCAGCCATAATAATGCCTTAAAATTTGCAAAACTCACCGTTTTGGGCCCACATTATCCCATTTATCTCACAAACTTGACGTGATGGACATTTTTCGCTTACGGATTCGTATTCAGCAACCAAAATTACGTAGGAAATCACTTCTGCTTTTTGTATTTTTCAGAATCTTTAATTTTGTAGACCTGTGTAACTTGACTTTTATTTTTACTCTTTGACTTATTGAACAAGAGTAGTGTTCACTTAGACACGGTGCATTTGGACACGCAAGAAAATGCGCACCGTTCAATTGCGCACTATTCATTTGTGCACCGTTCAATTAAGTGTGTACATATTTATTTACATTTTTGTACCGTTTTTTTTTATTCAATTAATTTTGTATTGTAATTTAGTCTGCTGAGGATGGTCTACAAGTAAAAGATCGAAACATCCGTCAAATACACTGCGTTTTAAATAATTTTAAACGTCTACTGTCAACCTTGACCATTGGCTGTCTGATTTATTATCTTTTTCATAATTATTCTATTATACTTGTTTCATCATTTTTGCAGGTTTATTTGAAAAGGCTAAAAAATAAAGAGAAAGATACAGAATTTGTGTCATCAGATGATGCAAAAATTAACGCTCTTCAAAATAAAGAAAATATTCTTTCTTTAAAAAGAAAAAAACCAAAACTTTACGATAGTTTTAATGACATAAACTCGTGTGGTATAGAATCAGTTTCTGATATGGTTTTTGCTTTTAAAATAAATTACTATTTATTTTTAAATTCTTATTTGTTTGACTTTACGTTGTTAATTATACTATATTTTGTAGAAAAAAACTTTAAGAACATTGCGAAAACTGTAACAAAAAGTTTTGACGAAAAAAACCGCCAAACACTTAAAACAAAGTGCAGAGAAAATTGTTTCATCTAATTATAAAATTGATAATAAAAATTTAAATATAGATTTTAAGAAAAAAGTAAAATTTTCTTTTATGATTATAAATAGAACTTACTATATACATAATATATAATACGTATGTACCTATATTTATAGACTATTCACATATTTAATATGCAAGTATATATATATTTACAAATATAGACTTTTTCACTGTTAAATATATTTTGAGAAATATAATTTAACAGTGATAAAGTTTTATTGTGATCTTATATAAATTTAATTTTATACTTGTTTTTAAATTCACAACTTGAACAAAACCGATATTCATCATCACTATCATCTGATATAAATAAGTAAACAATCATTAAATTATAGTGATTATATTTCACAAAGCGAAGAAAATTTTCAAAATAAAAATTATATATTGTATTTGCTATCAATAATATTTTTATTGCTTATATAACTAAATTAATTAAAATTTATATATTATTTTACAAGATAATATTCAGAAAACTAGTCAAAAAGATATTCAAGGAAATAATTATTCAAAGAAATAATAAATATTCAAATAAGATAAAAACATTTACAAAAGCAATTTTATTTAACATAAAAGAAAAGCGGTCTGTTCCTGCCATAACACACAGTATGTAACAATGCTATAATGATAATTAATTTTATATTTTACGTTAATTTAAGTTTTCAAATTAACGTATAATTAAAACAAGCAAATTTCTAAAACAAAATAAAAATGACTAACCACTGGCTAAAAAAAATCTTAAAACAATATCTAAAAAAAGCCTTTAAGACTACTTACAGATGTCGACAATTAGTTATGTTTAGTTCGACAATTAGTCATATGAGCAAGACTTAAAAGTAACTTATCTTGTCGCATTCGACGACAATTCATTATTCCGTCGCCTAAATGTTTTCACTGAAAGATGTCTGTGATAAAAATATGTACAGTTTTCGTAGTCTTTTTAGACGACTTGGTGCTGTCTGGGTTTAGTTGTACATTAATACGAAACTGTTTTAACGTTCACGACGGGATGTACCACCGGTGGTATATTGTTTCAATTTTGACAATGTACAGCTGAATGTTTATACGTTGCCATTAATTATTCTTACAATTTCATTTCTTTAATCTTGATTTAATACCATGAGTGACATTTAGCAATCTTAACTTTGGCTTTATTTTAAAATCTATAGGTACATCACACATTAGCTTATAATTAACATCACAACTTAATAAGCATTGATAAAGACTAAAACCTTTTCTTGAAATGTTGACTTGTTTATAATAATAAAAATTTTAAAAACATTTTTTTACTTCTATTGAATTCTTTATTTCATTTATTTAAACATTTGAAATCATTATCAATGCGATTAATAAAAGTATGTGTGTATAAATAAATAAATATGTATATATATACACAGTTTTATATATTTATATATACATATATATTTCATATATACATATATATAATATTAAATATTTGATAGTATATATATTATATACATATATATATTAAATATTTTAAATCTAAATATTTTCCAATGGATGATCAACTTTTATTTTAAATTCAAATAGAATTGTTCAATATGTATATATTTTTAAAATCATAGAAAAGATTAATGATTTAATATTAAAGTTTGAACTTCAAATCAAGTAAATATAAATTGACAAAATAAAATGGAAATTATTTGACTTTTAGAAACAACAAAGTTACAATTATCTAAACGCTTGCCAGAGAAAAAAAAGTACTTTTCTTGCCACTATGTTTAAAAAAAATGTTTTAATGGTACTAAGATAACAGAAAATCTACATAGGCTTAAGACAGTGAAGGTCAGAGCTGATCAAAAGTTGACTCACTTTGGCTAGAGCTGTTGGAGATGTTGCAATCCAGATTCTCAATGTTGAATCGCTGATAATTAGCATGATCACCGGATCGCGATGACATTGAAATACAATAAGTTATGTCTGCGCCTAATTAATAAATAAAAACAAGTATTGCACTAAGTATACACTCTGTCGTATACATGACGCGCGGCACATATATCACATCAGAAGATATTGGAGAATTCTGATCGAATTGTTCAGCAAACAGTACTGATTCCATTAACACCGCGAGTAAAAACTGATTTCACTGAATAATACAGTATAGACATGTATGCTAACACATGACATATTTTTTCTACTGTTGTATAATTCTATGTTTCACGTTGAGCGCTCTATTTTTGTTTACCAGGATGCATTCCAATATTCATTGCCAATATTGACAAAGCTGCAGTTACCATTCCAAAATTCCAAATACACAACAGTGAGCTGTCAAAGAAAAAAGACTGTTTTGCAAAAAAAAGACTGAGAGGGGCCACGGCCGTATTTTAGGTGTTATAGACTTTTCTGCTTTGTTTGCTAGCGCTATGTCCGTGATGGTGCGTATTGGCAACTACGTAGCCATTTTCACGACCGGTTTGTCGGTGCGTACATACACTTATACATATGTCGGTGCACGCTTATGGTTCTATTCCGTGCTATGTTTACAGCGTGTAGTTCTAAAATTGTTTATAGCGATTTCGGCTGGTCTGCACCGACTGCACATTTCGGGTGTCGGTGCAACTTGTGTGTTCGGCTGGTCAAATGGTGCAGTTCCT
>QVNW01002363.1:0-11148 GCA_014825475.1 Pseudomyrmex flavicornis
GAAATATATGTTGCGCCCTGGAACGGGCGGGACGTATAAACAATATATATTTTTTGTAATCTTTATAATTGTTTGTAAAATTTATAATTGTTTAATTCGATGTTTCCATTTTTTTGTTGGTATTCTTTTCTATTTGTTTGTAATTTTGTATTTTCCTTTGTGCTTTATATATATAAATGAACGAAAAAATATATATTTCATAGTCTTTTCATTTATTTTAAGCATAAATAAAAAATAATAATAATAATATGAAATTACGTCCTCCGGGCGTGAGGTATTTACACGTCCTAGTGAAAGAGTTCGCGCCCGTTATATGCTGCGTAATTAAAAAGGGAATTCCCCGGTTAACAGGTTAATGAAAACGTAACACGCCCAGGTCATCGCAACTTATCACAGACTGTTGCGTCAAAAATATTCAAAAACAATTGCGTCAAATATTCAAAAACATTATTATTATTTACAACATTAAGAATTTAACTCGTAATTTCATAACTCATTAGGATCTAAGAGACGCAAATTTGAATTGCAATGTGTATTAATTTATTTAGTGAATATTAAATAAAAAATACCTGATGTTTTTAATAGCTCAAAAATTACGTCTCTAATTTAGAATAAATTTAAAATTACTGTTATATAAAAATCGCGTTAATTGTTAATTTTACTGAAGTTAAAATTATTTTCAATGTGTGCACGCAAAAATTAAAATATCTCTATATATTGTAAGAAATATAATATCACAGTCAGAAATTCTATAATTATATACATTTGAAAAAATAATACAATAATATAGCGAATAAAAGCTGCAAAATGAACAAAACATGTAACAGATCAACAGTGACATTTTTTGACAGAAAATAATAAATATTTAAAAAAATTATACTTGCATTTTATCATCTTTTCTATGCGTTCAATCTTGCAAGTCATTTTTTTTTAATAATCAACAACGTGCAGTTAAATAGCGCAAGCGAAATTAGAAAAGAAACATACCAAGTGTTACAACTGGAATGCGGCGAGTGAAAAATGATACATTTTTGTCGCATACGTGTTGCGAAACGGGACACAGTAGTAGTGATTTATCTCGGTGTAAGTAAAATTACTGTAATCAATTAGAAATTGCCGGTTGATCATGAAAAAGGAACAGACAAGGAATGCGAGAAAGAAATTGCTCAACCGGCGCTATCTCCTTAAGATCCTATCTAGTAAATCCTCTAAGTAAATGAGAACCTGAAAAAATTTGATGTAAGTTGACACTCTTACTTGCCTTTTGTGCGAATACTCGTTTTTCCGGTTCTTCTCACTCTTTCGATCAATGAGGAAGCAAAAAAGCGATGTTGCATCATGCAGACTCGTGTTCATATGTTTGTACATTTTGTACATCATACATTAATTTACGTCAAATGTAAAACATCTTGAGAAACATTCATGGATGATATAAATTTCGTAATCGTGGATTTGAAGTTTATACGTAATCATTGATTATCGACACTAAGATTGATCTGCAAAACAATGTAATGTAAGTTGATATGAACATCTGTAATAAGACTCTTACGCTCTTTAACGCTAAATGTGGCACATACCTGTAAGTTTATATATATATATATACACGTATTTTTATATACATTTCTGGTATTCATTAAATAACCATTTATTTTATTATCACATACATGTAATGTAACTGTTATTTATCTAAGACAAACCTACAAAAGATAATCAACAACCGGGTGGCTTAGAAAACATCTTATCTCTTTACTTCGTTATTATTCTCTGACCTGTTAGACAAACAAGAATGCAATTAGATGGAAAAATACTCAATGGAAAGACAATATACGAGAACAAAAAATATTAATTAATATTAATATTTTTATATTAATTAATATTATCAATATTAATAGTAATTAACATTGATATTATAAGAAAAAACTACTTGAGAAAAAATAATAATTTTCAAATGTTTAGTCAATGTTTATAAAAAAAAAAAAAAATCACACAAGCATTAATACGCACACATTTGCTGCATATACATATAAATTGTTTATTATTATTTGAGATGACTATAATCATCCAAAACTCTTGCCACATTATTTGCGTGGCTACTCATATAAGCGAATGACGATGTTGCGATGATGAAATTCGTATGGCATCAAAAAGCAACACGTCGGAAATAATTTGTCTGCTCGATTATATCAGACGAAAAATGAATGCGGCGCGTGTTCTCTCTCGTCACGCATATCGCTATCTCTTTTGTGAGGAAATTGAAATGACGATTATATGAGACGATTATATTAGAAATGACGATTATATGAGATCAGAAAATCAAGTAAGCAAAAATTTGAATTCCGGTTTAAACAAGCTTACGCTGGAAAACACAACAATCTCTATCAGCAACATATTGATTAAAATGAGTAACTGTGCTATTACTGAACAATGCTAGTAAAAAAAATAATAAATAATCAATATCGTTCTTTAAATACGCTAAATCAATCTTCTTTGCAGCTCTTTCAATGTGATAAGATTTAATAAAAATATTATTCTAATAAAAATATTATTCTAATAATAGTTTTATTATACTAATTGTATGTGGAATCATTTATTAATGTAAAATAGTAATTTAAAAATCCTTATTACTAAGATAAATTAACTATTTTTCCTTATTAACTATTTTTTTATTCGATTTTTATTTACGATGAGATAAATTTTATATTCATGATTATCTAAATACAATTTTATAAAAATATATAGGCTATATGTAAATTGCCATTATATCACTTAGAAAAAAAAACAAGATTCCAGAATATATTTAATAAATTCAATACATGTAATAATATTATAATATTAAATAATGTGTAAGATAAACGTCGCGATTTGGATTCTCTTATTTGATAGTTCACAAAGTGAATTTCCAAATGGAAATTAGACTCTAATTGGCAAGATCTGACCATGAAATTTATTTGCATGGCAAGTTTCGCTGCGAACGTCATATCAGCAATGAGATCAAGTTTGCGATTGGTACGGGCAGAACATGCGCGACAAATTAACTAGTTCTCATAATTACAACGACGTATACATTTGATGATGAATTTATATCACTCACTGTATTGTTAATGATTTATGAGCTAAATATGAGTTGTAGTAGCTACTATAAATTTTTAGCGATCACATTCTATCTATGTGCCAACCATTGAAAACAAAAACATCACTGTCTATGCGGAAAAAGGATTTATTTGTTCATGTCAAATAGATGCAAAGTGATAATATCTTATCAAAAGACGTAGAAATAAAGAAAAGATAAAATATCTTATACGGAAAACTAATTAAAAATATATATATACACAAATAAAAAAAGAATGTAAAAAATGTGAAAATATATTTTCTGAACCTTGTTCTTTAAACTGATATGTGAGTATCTATAGTTATGTAAGAGAAAAGAAATAATAGTTGAATAAATAAACCAATGATGACATCATTGTCAGCGTGCGCAGGTGTTCGAAAGATGACCTTATTTTTTATTTGGTTGAATATAAAAATACCGAAATGAAAAACGCTTTATTTACTCATAAGATAATTAAGTAATTGTGTATCTTCGCTCAGATACACTGCACATTAAAGGTGCGAGTCCTCTTATTGATACTTTACGAAAAGACAGAGGCGACCAATATTTTTGATATATTTTTAAAATCTATTTATATCTAATATATCTTACAAATAATAACGTTGTAATGATTTATTAAACGTTATAATGTTTTGTAACAAAATGAAAACACAAGAACTACTACTATGCTAAGACCTCGAACCGTTAAGAACGGTAGCATGAAAGCACACAATAGTATAATAAATTGATGTGACGTTGTTATATTCAATTATCCGAGAGAAAACTGTCTGTTATCGTAACGTTTGTATATATATAGAACCGCATCGCAAATTAAACCATGTTGATTCATTCTTCTCCGATGAATTAAAAGATAAAACGCGACCAAAATATTGGCATGGGGATTATAAACTCAAGGACAAACAGAAAAGATTTGAAGGTTTATACAGAGGAACGCGTGTCATTTATCGTGACTACCGCGAGGGTAGAGGATTGTATGCTGATTCCTACGGTGCACACACGATTCTGCTTGCGGAACAGTCATGCAGTGTTTGCCGTGACACTAACTGATTAATACACACATTTGAAGAGAGATCAAGAATTCTTATAATATGAGAATTTATATTAGTAAACTAAGAAATCACTTAGTTAGGTGACGAGAAAAGTTGTGACACATAACGCGAGAAATAAAATTTCTTAAATTTTGGAAACGCGTCACATGCGACACAGGTCAGCGAATATCGTTGTTGTGTGAAAATATGTTAAAAAAGTGATACGTAGTGAGAGATTGATAAGTGATATTGATTGAATAGTGACATTAATTGAAATGATTAATAAGCGGCAAAGAGAGATGGGCAAAAGTAAGTACGTTTTTATACGTGTAAGAAATATGTTTACTCTACCGCGTTTTCTTTAACACATTTGTCATAAATGAATAATTGAAATTATATGTATATGCGTGAAAAAATCAAACACACACGTCATACTGTCGGTAGATAATGCGAAAGAATATTTGCGCGTTGTTTGTCGCATTGTCTTTATTGACTTTCCTCACGATAGTGTAATTTTAGACAGGTATTCACACATATAGTCTTGAGATTAATCTTAGAGCAGAGATTTTTTTGCACGCGTTTAATGAAATTTTACTTTCTTTTTTAAAAACAAAAAACAAAATCGCAAAAACTTTATGTTACAGAGAAGAAGATATTTAATTGCCGACAGGTTTTATGGTGCCTGGTCTTTTGTGGTTTCGCCATTAATTACATGCTAAGATTGAACTTGAACATCACTATAGTCGCAATGGTGATACCGCAACAAAAACCTGCTGCGGTCGCGCAATGTAACGTGGAGAATAGCACATTATCCGGGATCAACAACGAGACGTTGCGGCATAATGTCTCTTCACCACTTACAATATCTTCTTACAATGTTACGGTATTCTTAAGAGAGGGATAATCATTTTAAAATAATTTTTCCTCAAATCTCCTTCGCAATAATTTCTCTTTAAAAATTATTTTGTAAAAAACTTATGAGACACATATCTTTTAATGTCAATTTTACAAAAAACAAACTTGCGCTATTCGATATTTTCTTCAAACTTCACGAATCTGTTTAGTACGAAGATCGATTTTCTTGGAACGAGTACGAACAAGGATTGGTATTGGGTGGTTATTATTGGTTGCACTGGTTGCTACAACTACCCGGGGGTCTTCTGGCCAGACGATACGGTACGAAGCTTGTATTTGGATTAGGAAATCTCATAACGGCTCTTTTAGGATTTCTCATTCCTTACATGACGCATCTTCACGCCTTTATATCGCTCCGAGTGGTGCAAGGATTAATCGCGGTGAGCCGTTTCTGTGAAAATTAGATTCTTTTAGAAGCAAGATCCGAATTTTCGCGTAAACGTTATTCGATTTTAGGGTGTCATGTGGCCATCGATGCACGACATGACGGCCAAATGGATCCCGCCAAACGAAAGAAGCAGATTTGTCAGCGCTTATCTTGGTGAGAAATCGCGCTGATCGTTTTCCATTGCGCGAAACGCAAAAAAAAATAATAATAAATTACGATAAGAGACAAGTTTTACTTACCAAATTTTTACCCGAACTAACTTTCAGGAAGTTCCGTGGGAGCCGCGATCACTTACCCTCTGTGTGCAGCTCTCACCACTTCTTTCGGTTGGGGCGCGTCTTTTCACGTGACGTCTTTACTGGGTCTAATCTGGTGAGTGCTTCTTTTCATGTTAAAGTTGCGACGAATTTTTTTTTATTACTTGGTATTTGCATAATGTCTTGATGATTCGTTGATATCTCAAATCGAAGGTACTTCTTCTGGCATTTCCTTGTGTACGATTCACCGCAGCAACATCCGCGGATTTCTGATGATGAGAAAAACTATATCATGGAAAATATTGCCGATTCCGTCAACGAGAAAAACATTCAAATACCTTGGAAATCGATAATTCTGTCGAAGCAGGTATGGATCGGCGTTGCCGCACATTGGGGCATGGGTTGGGGCTTCCTGACTCTCATGACGCAGGCACCGACTTATTTCACCGTCATTCACGGATGGCATATCAACACTGTGAGTTCTGTTGTTCTTGCTCACTAATCTATAATGACAAATATTTTTTTCTAAAATTATTTCAAGTTTTAATTTATTTTTGGAGTTTATTCGCAAAGTATTTACTTGGAGTTTCATGTAGTAATCAAAATCTCAATTCTTTAGACTGGCTTCTTAGCAGGGGTACCACATGTGCTCCGAATGATCTTTTCGTACTTCTATTCGATGATGAGCGACTGGTTGCTCCGTACGAAACGAATGAGCTTGACGAACGTCAGGAAAATGGCCACTTTTGTATGTACCGGCCTTCAAGGTCTTTTTATTTTAGCACTCGGATACAGCGGATGTCACCCATTGCTCGCAGTCATCTTCATGATGATCGGCACTGCGGTAAACGGCGCTGTCTCCGCCTCTACCTTGGCGATTTTCGTTGATCTCAGTCCGAATTACGCCAGCATCCTCCTCGGATTCGCTGGTATGATTATTATATGGGCTGGCTTTATCTCACCGGTGGTTGTTGGCACGTTGACAAATAATAACGTGAGTCCAATCTTTACGTTAGATCACATTTGCAGTAGGAACTTTATTTATTGAACTTGTATCGATTTTTACAGCAAACCGTGGAACAGTGGCGCTTGGTCTTCATCATTGCTGCCGCCAATTCCATAGTCGGTTGTATCATATACATACTAGTCGGTAGTTCGGAAGAGCAGCCGTGGAATCAGCACGGCAAATTAGACAGAAAGGAACGGGAAACGCAGAAAATAAAAGCCGTGAAATGTGACACCAAGACTGAAAGTGATAATGAAAAATCAAGTTTTATTGAGGAAAATTGATGAAGGACGGATGTTAGATAAAAGAATAGACTTTAGCCTAAGGCACACATTAACAAACAGGATATTAACGATTGTATATCATATATATATTAATGTAGATATATTATTAATACATCTCTTTTCAAGTAACTTATTTTTAGAATAATCGTTACGAAGAAACAAAAGGAATGAAAGAGCGAAAACATACATTTACATATTGCAATGTAAATAAATAATAAACTATTTGTAATATAAGACATTATGTGACTTAGATGCAGATCGAGCGCTAAACACGTTTTCCAAAATCAAATTAATATTCATATATATTTAATTCTTTGTGATAACGCACTTTGTCTTCGCACGTGTACAATGTGTAAATTGCAATGCGTAAGTTCCGGTAACAAAATCGACAAGCGACGTATCGATTATCTTCTACTACCTGGCCAACACCACGTTCTTTCGCTTCACACGAAAGAATAAACTGGAATTATCACAGCTTTTGTTCTGCTGTGAAGCAGATTAAATATTTCATCTTAGTCTACTCTCTCTGGGCAAACATCGCGCAGCAATAATGAATGTTATTTATGGACCCTGCTGCAATTCACGTACATAATCAATCATTGCCATCAGTCATAAATAAAAGTGCACAGTTATTTTTCTTCATCTTTTTGTAACTCACGTTGAAGAAAAGATAAAGCCGCTTTTTTTTCATATTACATCTAACAATGAAGTTGCACAACTATTAATCGCATTGAGATTGTTGTACTTTAGAATAATAGCGCAGATATGACGAATTTTAAGGTAATTCAGTAAAGTAATTTCTCCTTCTAACATTGTAATGCAATAATTAATGGGCACTTTCCAGCGTCTACATATCGTACGTATTAATACCTAAGCTCGTATATCAAGATCTTGTTTTCAAAACCTTGATAAATTCTTGCCGGAAGACTAATTCAAGTATACAGACACAGGATATGAAACATACACTTTCTTCCGGAAGCCATGACGGTTCGACGTTCCACAATAAGTTTTAATTATCTAGATAAATTCAATCTATTCTAAAAATGATGAAAGATCAGTTGAAACTTACAAGATAATTAAATGTCGTAATTATAAATACTATGTCGTATTTTAATATGTTCCCAACTCTGTCTGTATCACGTGTGTTGAAGGCTTCTCTAGATATTAAAAGATTGCATTAAACTAAAATCTTCAAAATCATAATCACATAGTGATTCGCAAAAGCATAAAATATATTAGCGCTATTGGTAATTATTTCGCAAATATCTAATACGTGTAATAGTATAAATACAGATAGAAAACACAGACTATGCGACTAGACTATCGAAAAACGTGTGATAATAACGCAAAAAATGCGCAATCGGAAGCTCGAAGCTCTTTCTAACAAGCCTCGATTAATATAATAAAGAAATATCTTCTCAATCATTTTACAATACAATTAAGATTTAGGCCTAAAATATAGGAATCTGTCATCAGGTAAGTTAATCAAGTAAGTTAATCTAAAATTTCGTAACTAATAATAACGAAACTCGCGCGCATATATATGTAAATAGTACACTAAAAAAAAACAAAAAAAAAAAAGATTTTATATATCATATATTAACTATTTTTTGTATTTTGTTCTATATACGCATATATAGATTCTATATTTCTTTACGTATCTGTATGTATATATATCATAATTATTTTATAAATTTGATAAAGTTTCCAATGTGTGCTTCTACGCAACAAGTGACTGCATTTAGCGCGTTTTTGTGTTAATTCTTTAGATTCTTATATCATTTTAATATTTTATTCAGTGCTCTCGCTACACATAAGCAAAGTAAATGTTTGAATTAAAGCTATACAGAGTGCGGCAGGACAGATGGTGCCAGGAATGAAAGTTTTTCGTGATGCTAATTGTTGGGTTTTGAAAAATTAATTTTCACATTTCAGAACTTAAATTTAAACTATTTATTACACTTTCTGTTACGCTCAAACAATTGAACGCATAATAAAAAGTAAACATATTATGATATAAAGATTTTTTAGTTTCGAAAAAATCGATTTCCTCGAAAACCAAGTTTTACACGAAAAAGTTCATTCTTTATATTTTCAAATTATTTTCTCAACAAAGGAAGAAAGAATTATCTTTTTTCCCCAGTTATTATTACCACCAATCCTGTCGCATCTGTATGTATAATAAGAAACTTCATAAAATTTGTTTAATTTATATATAATATTATATATATATTAAATATATTAAATTCTTTCTATATATTGATACGAAAATAAAACGATAGTATCTGTAAAAGATATAGAGAAGAAATAAATAAATAAATAAATATAAATGTACTTTACTTATGCGTGTTTTAAAACAATTAAATATTATTAATTACTCTTGATTTTTTGTTAATATTTTTCCAGCAGTAACAGCCCATAGTATACATGTGTATAATATATTTCTTTTTTTTAAATTCATCTTTTTTTTAAATTTCATATTTAGATATTAAGATTTGTGCGCACTACCCTGTGATCTTTGAATATATAGAATTTCTTAAGTACGAGGAAAAATTTATGTCGTTGAAAATCGAGAAAATCTGATGTAGAAATTTGGAAAAAGTTTACCTCGAAAATTTCCAAAGATAAGATCCAGATCATAAAAGGGCAGTGAAAATTTAACAAGTTTGAACACGTTGGCACATCTTATTAGACATATTTGTTGCGCATCCCATCATATATGACTTTAGAGAAATGTATTTGTTCGTGTATTCTCGTGGATGTATATAGTGTAAATATAGAATGAATACATATATATAATTTTTTTTTGTAAACATCGATAGATGTAGAAACTGGCAAACATGTAATAATTACTCCAGCAAAACTATGACTGCCATTTGATTCTGATTTGATAAATACTGTCAAATATACTTTCAGTTTTCTATTGCATCCATCATACAACTAGATTGGTTTATCCGTTTAATAGATTAATTTATTTTGTGTTTTATAATCTCGTCTATAAACTTCGTTCCTAATCATAATAAAAGCAAATAGCTGCCAAATTAAAATAAATTATTGCTAAAATCAATCTTTTGTAAAGCGTCGTCTTTGTTGTTCATAGTAATTCAGTTATTTTTTCAACATTCTTAAGCCCGTAGTTGGATTTTATATTTAAGATCATCTTGCGTTCTCACTCTTCAGATGGTCTTAAATTTATGATAGACGGGCCAATAAAACGGCCAATATATCATAAATTTAAGATGATCTTAATTATAAAATCTATGTTAATATACCCGACTTTAAATATTTTTTAATATACATGTGCAACACAAGTATATAAAAATGTATTTACACGAAAAAGTCAGTAGAAAACTGTTATACAATATAGAAACTGTTACACAATATAGAAAATGATAAGAAATAATGGCACTATATTTCTTTCAGGCCGTAGCAAAAGATGTAAAAAGATATAAACAGTTTTCGATTATTTTTAAAGATATTCGACTGATTCTATTTTTAATGACGTTAATGACGTAAATATGAAATATAGAAACATTTTCTAAAAGATTGTCAGTTAAGTGTAAAAATGGCACTATTTGTAAGAAAATCTATAAAACATTTGAGCGACGCGTGAAATATTCTATGAAAGTGGTGTGATTTTTCATTTTTTATAAGTCAGGAACCTGTCAAAATTAACTACTCATGTCATTTTCATGTACTTAGTGCAATATTATGCGTAATAGTTTTTGATTTTATATATCCTATCTGTTCTATGATAAATTATACGTGTTTATTGTACCTACTATTGCAGTCAATAAAGCTCACAAAAGAGCGACATTAGTCATTGGTCGGTGGATCCATAGCGCAGATGATAGCTTTCATCACGCTGGCTGCCGCCAACGCCGCATAAGGCTGCCACTCTTTGATTCGAGTGCCGTCTTTGTAATCGGCTATACCGCGAATTACAGCAAAGTTCTCGCGACAATTACCCAAAATACTCTCGACCACGGCGTCCATTTCCGCATCAAATGCAAGCGCTCCGAATCGACTCGCGAATTTTTGTCTGAGTTGATCGTCCCTCGCGATCTGCCGGCCGGACGCCACTGGTGCCAAGTGAACACGAGAACATCTGTCACTTCTGAAATGTATATATAAATATACATAAATATATTGCATATTTAT
>QVNW01002364.1:0-17476 GCA_014825475.1 Pseudomyrmex flavicornis
GATCTTCCACTGCCGATCATCATCCCCCGGACGAAGATAAACAAGCGAAACGGGTTCGCGGCATCGCCGTGTGCTATATATACATCGCACTTTGTATAGCCATCGGACCCGATTTTGCTGCATCGACCGCCTTTTTTTTCTTCTTCTTCGACCTCGCGCCGCATCCCCGCACGCGGCCAATCGTCGTGCCAATGTCGCGCGTGGCGCTTGCGTGTGTTACAGTACGCGGCAATGAATCGGTTTCTGCGAAGAGGGAAGAAGAGATTCCCCTTCTACGTGCTCTTTGTATTTCAGCGGTCGACCAAGAGCGACTGAGATAACAGAGGGAGAGCCTCGATTCATTACCGCGCACTGTACATATGCACCCTCTCGCGCCCCTTCATCAAAATCGCGCATCACCACAGGCGGCGGTGGCGGCTCCGATCGATGTTCTGGGCAGTTTTTCGCGGGACGCTTGTTGCTTTGGATATACACACAAGCCGCGAACATAAATTCGCCCCTCAGCCAGCGTCTTTCTCTCTCGCGAATGCCTTTTGCGCCTTGAAATCGTTCGGGTCGCTTTGTTAATTTTTTCGACCGTTTCGATGAGATCGCCGCTCCCGTTCTTCCGTCGCAACGGATTAAAATGCGTCCGAAGCATCATCTCGATGTAATCGCCGATGAAACGCTTTATTAGCTCGGCTGATTAATACTCAAGGTACGAGGTATCGATAAACAAAAGCGCCTTTTATTTATTTCGGTGCTGAAGCTAAAATAGTCTTCGAGCGCGACAGGGGATGATTAAAATTTAGATAAACTTGCTGAACTAATTAAAAATGTGTTCTGTACACACGATAAGATTTAATTGACTAATTAAATCTTCTTTGATTAACTTTACTTGACGAGAAGTTTGCTTTTGTCACTGAAGAAAGCGAGCGCGTTGCTCCTAAAATTTTTAAATAAACAAATTGAGAAAAGCAAAGAATTTGATTTTGAAAATTAATTCTCTTTTTTTTTTTGAAGAATTTGTTTTTAATTTTTACGCTCTAAAATAGTTTTTTTGTTTGCCATCTTCTAGAATTTGTTTTCTATATAATCAAAATATTTATTTTTCTCTTGGCTGATCAGATTACAGATTTGGATTATCGTGCGACGATCTGGAAAGATCTTCGTTTCGCTCCGAAAGGATGATGATCGATCGACAGCAGGTTTGCAGACGCGCGAACACGCCGTAGATTTTGAAAATGCTGTAATCTGAAGAATACGTGCGGAAGAGCAGTTTTTTTTCCCCACCATCTCTCCCGCGGGCTAAGGCCGCAAATACACTAATTGTCTTTCCAATGAACGCGAGCTACTGATCGCTACCGATTGAGAAGTCGCTACACGTTAAGAAATCCATTTCGCGGGTGAATCAACAAGATGAAGAACTCCGAGAGGAAAAACGGTTATCTGCGAGCCTGGACGAGCCTGGACGATCTGCCCGTGTCGCGATCGACCGGTCAGGATGCCGTACTTGTCGGGAATTCCGTTCAAGTATGTGAGACTTCTTGACGCTTGACAAAATGTGACTTCTAGATGATGTTTGAGTATAGATTACGTTTAGGTAACTTATAGCGGCGGCACCACCACAACGTCGGTTCTTCAGCCTTTGGCCGAATCACGAAGATCGAGCGTGAAACGCGCCACTCTGATCGCACGAGGACGAAAAGTAATAGGAAAACTATGGTCTTACATCAAGTCGTTTTTATACGGTTGTCTACTGATCGCTTCCATCATCTCCCTGTTGAAAGAACTGAAGAAATTGTACAGTCCTGGTGAGTGTGCGTTCCGGAGCTTGATAAAAAAAAGAAAAAAAATCTTCAGTTTATTTAATAAATAACATTTTTTATCTTTTGATTGATTTATCAATTACTTTAATAACATCAGTAATTACTTAATAACATCAGTAACTTTTTCGAATTTCAATGAATCTTGAATAATCGCAGAAATTTCCAAAATTTAAAGAGATTACAGTTTCGGAAAACTTTAGAAGGCCTTGTGAAGGCCTTGACGATGTATGTAAGAATATCAAAACTTTAAATTCTGTGCGTAACAAATCTTTACGTAACATGTTGTTCTAAATTCAGATCCAAAAATTTGTTTGACGGAAGGATGCGTCAGAACAGGTGAGATTTTGTTGAATTTCTATTATATTTTAGCTAAGAGATTCAATTCTTTTTTTTTTTTTCTATTTTTAATCTATAAATCGCAATATACTGGCGAACAATTGTCAGCAGTTTAAATAGCAGTTGATGAAAATAATCTGTCGTGGGATTCGAACGTGAGATCAAGCGAAAGTAACGAGGCAATTTGTTGTAATAATATAGCATCCAAGTTGCTAGAGGCGATGGATCGCACCGTGCCGCCCTGCGACGACTTTTTTCAATACGCTTGCGGCACGTGGAATCGATTGCACGTGATACCGGAGGATAGCAGCGCCACAAACAAGTTCGAAGTGATGGGCGACGGGTTGGAGTTGATCTTGAAGAACATCCTTGAAAAACCACCCGACGCGGACGACAATAACGCCACCGTGAAGGCCAAGATGTTTTACAGATCATGTACGAATATCTGTAAGTATAAATGAGATATTCAAAACGCTTCAAAACGATAATAAAAATCTCAAATCCGCCACCGAAACAATATTTTATTTAATAAAGTCACATAAAAATAAAGAGACTTTTATTCGCGCATATTTCTAGATTTTACAACAACAATATAAAAGTATTGACTCACATCCGTATATCTTGTAAATGCGTGTATATTGTGCGTTTTATATTCTTACAAGAATAAAATTGAAACGCAGCTCATATACGAAAACTCGGGGACGCTCCTTTGAGAGAGAGCCTGCAGCGTCTCGGTGGCTGGCCGGTGGTAGTGGGTGCATCCTGGAAACCGCCGTCTTACTCGTTGGAAGTCTTCCTGGGTCGTCTACGCAACGAATATGACGAGGGTGCGTTGATAGAGCAGCGGGTCGGTCCAGACGATACGAACTCCTCCGTCAACATCATCCAGGTGCGCCGGCAAAGTAAGACTCCGTCGACAGTCGATGGCTGTGCAACACTTTTCAACTCACATTTTATATATAATATATTATAATATTATAATATATTTCAACACTCATATACATCAACATGAGATTTTTTCGTTATTTCTGGAAAGTAAAAGAAAAATTATGCAATGAAAATGGCGAATGATGTTTCCGTTTATATTTGCGTGCAGTTCGACCAGATGTTGCTGGGACTGCCTAGCCGAGATTATTACTTGGAAAACACTAGCGTAAAAGCTTATCACAATTATATGACAAATGTCGCCATCTTGCTGGGAGCTAATCCTCGCTCGGCTGCCGAAGAATTCGATCGAGTGATAGCTTTGGAGAAACAACTTGCTAACGTACGTCTTCATTTTGTTAATTCGTATTTTTCAACGGTAAAGCCATGTACAGCGATTGACAGCAACAAAGTCTTCACGATTCCAGGCATCATTATCGGAAACGGACAGACAAAACATCTCGGCGATTTATCGGAAACTAACGCTGCGGGAATTACAGCGAGAGGTGCCGCAATTGCGATGGCTCGCTTATCTACGAGAATTCATCAAAGTGCCGATCGACGAGGACGAGGTGGTCGTGACATACGCGATGCCGTATTTCGTGCAAATGGGTCGCATTATCGCAAAAACGGATCGCAGGTAATAAATAAATAGTTGATGAAAGTGACTAAAGTTTCACGTCAATATTCGAATTCTTTTTATTTAACATCGACTTGATTTGTTTTTGTTTTGCAGGACATTACACAACTATATTTTGTGGCGACTTATCATGTCGATTATGCCTCACATGATCGACAAGTATCAGCAGAAGCGTTTAGAATTCCAAAAGATTTTGCTGGGCATTCTTAATGAAGGCAACAGATTGTCGCACTGCGTTGAGTGGACCAACAAGAAACTCGGGATGGCAGTAGGAGCTCTTTTCATACGCAACAATTTTAATAACGAAAGTAAGGTGAGAGCGTTCCCGGTTCGCTTTAAAAAAAAAAGACACAAGTAACCGAATCTGTCTTTAAATTAATAAAATCTTTACTGTTTGATGATATTTAGGAGATCGCTGTAAGAATGATTCGGACGATTCGCGAAGCTTTTAACGAACTGCTAACTGAAAACGATTGGATGGATGATGAGACCCGAAAAGTGGCAAAGGAGAAGGCCGACGCGATCGTCGAGCGAATCGGTTATCCCGAATTTTTAAAAAAATCGGACGAACTTTCCAAGGAATATGAAATGGTAAGCGTTTTTCTTTGTCGGATTTGATAAAACGAATAAGTTTAAAATAGACAAATTTATTTCATCTTACATGAGATATTTTGTTCAGTTACACGTGACGGAAGATCGTTTTCTGGAGAACATTTTTGCCGTGCTCAAGTATTTAGCTAATTACAATCAACACAAACTGCGGAAGCCAGTCGACAAAGACAAGTGGTCGATCGCGCCGGCTGTGGTAAACGCGTTTTACGATCCCAACAAAAATGAAATAGGTAAGACGATCGTGTTATTATTAATAAGCATCGTCATACGATTTGAAAGAGTGAATCAAAATAAGATACTGATACAGCATTGTAATCGTTGCTTTTTGTACGATGGCATTTTAGTGTTTCCCGCGGGGATTTTACAGCCGCTTTTTTTCTCTCCGCACTTTCCGAAATCCTTGAATTACGGCGGTATCGGGGTTGTGATCGGTCACGAGATCACTCACGGCTTCGACGACAGGGGTCGACAATACGACAAGCACGGCAACATGATGCAGTGGTGGAACAATGTCACTATCAAAGCGTTTCGCGAGAGAGCACAGTGCATTGTGAACCAGTATTCCAAGTACAAGTTGGAAGAAGTGAATCAATTCGTTGACGGTAGAATGACTGAGGGGGAAAATATCGCCGACAACGGAGGTCTCAAACAGTCTTTTAGGGTAATTTTTTTAAATACGTTACGAGGCAATATTATTTGACAAATGATATTGCAATATCTGTTTGAAAAAATATTCAAGATTTACAAAATCACAGAGTTTACAGAAAACAATGTCGCGCGTTTAAAAAGAAAACTATACGCGCTAAAGAAACGTGGCTTGTTTTAATATTTTTAAATACTCAAAAACATATTTTAAGTTTGGATTTTCAACAGCGAGTTTCTGTTTCTTCACGAAATAGGCTTACAAGAAGTGGATTTCCGATCACGGCAAGGAACCGTTGCTGCCGGGGATAAAACTCACGCACGATCAGTTGTTCTTTCTGAATTACGCACAGATCTGGTGCGGTTCCATGAGACCGGAGAGCGCTCTGACAAAAATCCGCACCAGTACGCATTCACCCGCGAGGTTTCGAGTGGTGGGTCCTCTGTCGAATAGCGAGGATTTCGCCAGAGCTTACAATTGCCCGTTGGACTCGCCAATGAATCCCAGGAAGAAATGCAGCGTTTGGTGATATATATTACGAGAAACGTTATCTCGATGTAATCAAAATTGAGGGATGGGAGAGAGAAAGAAAAAGAAAAAAAATCCTCTCTTAGAAGTTAAAAATACCAACCGATCCCGGGGGACTTGACAACCCACGTCCTTTTGACCACACACACATGTAACGCTAATTAATTATCGCTGAATTCAATTGCGTCTACCCTGTACATAAATCTAATGAGATATATATCAAATAAATAAATTTGAATAAAACTGCATGAAAATAATGAGCGAATTCAAACGTACATTTAACTTCTTAAGAGACTTCACTTGTTTAACGCAATTATGTGCGGCAGAAACATGTGAATTCATTGTGGACATATGTTTAGAAACCTGAGAGATCCGATTTCTTTATCATTCTTGTGTGTATAGCAATGCCGAGTTTGCTTTTTATGTAACGAATGAAACCAAATAAAAACGTTGTACGACCAATAAAACTGATTCTTTCACTCGTTCGATCGAGAAACAAGCGTTATTTAAAAGTTTTAATGTAAAAAACGTTTTAAACAAGTTCTTAAAAGATTAACGGAAATGAGTCGGAAGAATTCGCTGACAAATGACGATCTTGTTAACGTTTTTAAAGATCTCTTTATTTGTTTTCCTTTTTTTTTTCCTTCGCCTTTATATATCATATTACTTCTGTTACTGCATCCAGCTAAAGTTGCAAATTTACATTAAGCTCTGGGAATCGTGACGAAACGCAGCAGGGCAACATTCGAGGTCTAACGAGACAGATCCTAATCTGCCCGATTAATAACATGCTAAAAATGAAAATGTCGTAGCTCGTAATGTTGTTACAAAAGGTCTGTTACATACATCTTATGCGAATGTCTTAGATTTTTGAATTCATCGCGATTTCTTTTTTTTTTTTTTTTTTTTTTTATGAGTTTTTTTTTTATAAGTGTGAGAAAACAATCTCTCCAAAAAATCCAAAGATCGAAAAGTGCAAAATATTTTCCTCAAAGAAAACTGTACATCACTTGGCTTGAACAAACGAAAAAGATGTACGAAAACAGATGTTCCAGCTTTTCAAAGATGTTGGCGCAGTATCCCTTTGATTCTGTGATTCTTTTTTTTTTTTTTTTTTAATAATCAAGCTAAATTATTTCTATACATGTGACATTTCTCTTCATGTGTGCGCATTTTCTCCGAATTACACGTATTAAACATGAGATGTTTCTTTGAAGAAAGAAGGAAGGATTCAAAGGGTAATAGAGATGTGCGCGAGATAAAAGTTTCGTTCGTTAATCCGACGAGAAGTGCTTTTGAGCAAACGCTTTTCGAAACAATCCCTTCGACCTTTTGAATCCTAGAATCTTTAGATTTTTTGTAACAACTTCTGTGCAGTACATTTCTTTAACATTCTAATTGTCGGATCTTTACAACTTCCTACGTAACTTCATCATAATCTCGTGAGTTTTGAACGTGTGTTTGCGCGCGACACTCATTTATTTAAGTACATATATATCGTGTGTCTGTGTGTATACATATATATATATAGTTTGTTTATCTGGTTTGTAACATTAAAACACTTCGAAGTTATTTGCAACGGAACTCCATAATTCGTTATTTTACTTCTTTGTACTCTGTACCATGTTGCAACGATCATGGTCAGGATCATCACGATCAGAATCATCTATCTCGCTTATATGTACATTTCTTTTCAACAACAAGTGTCCTATAGTTTTTCTTTTTATTTTGTTTGCTCTTGAAGATTTATTCGAAATAAATTAATAATATCGTTGTGAGACGTACTTTACAATATAAAAAACAATTCATTTACAATATGCACAATTAATATATCGATTAACGCAACTTTTCGTTTAACTTTTGTACATACACGGTTGTTCTTTTCTACGCTTTCGCTCGCGTAAAAATATATAGATAATACAATAAATTAACTTATTTTAAAAAACAACTGATCGCCATCGTGTATATTTTATTACGCTTACTTAAATTGAAAAATTAATTAATATATATATATATATAATTATCAATATATCAAGGCTACCACGGATATATTTGATTAAGGATGTCAGATCAGATATAATCAATTGCTATTATTCCTAAATATAGGTACTCTTCATTGACATGCATTAGAAATTCTTTCTTTTTTGTTTTACTTATACATATATTTAGTTTTATATTTCTTTGCATTTGTTATCTAAAGAGAATTTCCCTATTAAATTTCTTCACTTATTCACCGACAGAAAGATGCTTTTTTTTATTATAATAAACTCGTGATAATTTTTGTATTTACGTTCTTCTGAAATATTGGAGAGATTTGATTTTTATTTTATCTCTCTTTCGGAACATCATACAAGATATCCTAGAAAGAAGATCAGAATGCAATAGAAAGATGTTTTCCTGTAATTTTTAGAAGCGTTTCTCTCTTTCTTTGGAAGTTTTTTCAGTATACTTGTGTAAAAATCACAGAATATATAGGACAAAAACACATCATATTGCACTAAATGTTAAATACAATCTTATCTTACGTGATTATTTAAGATTAAAAAAAAACTTGAATAACAAACAAAGATATCTGTAAGAACATCTTTTCGAAGAATATTTTTTTATACTATACAGATCTCTTTTTAGAATATCTTGTACCATATACTATACATATATATATATATGAAATACAATTAAATTGTTCTGAATACGCCTTGTATTTATGGAAGATCAACAGTAATATTTTACAAGAAAGAACTTACCGTCTTTACCATTGATGTTTGTATCACTGTTTTTTTTTATATAGGCTTTGCCTCTATTTTGGATTTATTGTATATATCCTGTACTAAAATATGTATTAACATTAATGTGTATTTTAATTCGTGTTTGTTTCAATGACTTCTGTGCAATTGAGAATTCATTTTAGAATGGAAGTGTTTCATTTCCTTCATAGGAAATTTGACAAAGATTTTTGTAAGTAGCTTAAATATCTTTCAAGAACTAATGATACTGACGTACATCGTCGAGAGATGCTGAAAATATCGTGTTGGCCGATTGAAGATTTCCGAAATCAAGGATCTTGAAATTTAAGAATAACACACAAAGAAGCAAAAAACTATCTTAAAGAGACTCAATGATTTTGTAAAATTAGAGATCTATGCAACTGAAGAAGATCAATGATACGTAGAATTGTACGGAAATCGAATATTTGTAAGACAGAGAATATCAGCTTCGCACACAAACTTAATTCATAGAGATTTCTTACACTTCCTATCTTTTACTTTCGTTTAATTTCTTAATTTTTGATCCACAAATCCGGAAATCTCATATTTCTCGCCTAATCTAATCTCAACACTTTTTATTTATACATGTATGTGTTTTTTTTCTTGTGTTTTATAGTATCCAATCGTATATTGAATCTAATTCTTAGGTCTTTAATTCTTTGGTACAGTTTTTTTTCTATCTACATAAATTAATATAAATAATAAATAAGAAACAGGAAATAATATGTAATTGAACAACAACACAACTACCTTCGTATCAGGCCATCCTGAATTAAATATAAATTTTCTTATGGCACAAACAAATAAATGCATCACATACTATTTTCCAGAATAAATATAACACGTAATAAATCTGTTATTCAATTAAAAGCATGTAAAGAGAAGAAAGACAGGAATGATAATCGAAACAGAAAAGTGTGAATATCTTACGCACTGCGAAGCACTTGTCTAAGTTGCGTAGATTAGGAAAAAAAATATCATTTAACTTGGAACAAGTGCCTCAAAGCGCAAAACATATTGCTTACATAATTTATAAACTGGTCTCACTCTTTGCACAAAAAAATTACGTAACCGCTGTTTCACAACAAAAAGCAACGTGTGTGTGTGTGTGTGTGTGTGTGTTTTACAACCAGCATTATGAGAGAACGAGTGTTCTTTCGCAACATTTCCCTCTTTCGAGAGCTGTCGACATCGATTGTTTCCGTTGTGAGCTACCGATGTACGCATATAACAAAACGCGAACTCTCGAGTACAGAGACGCAGAAGACAATGAGAAGAGGAGAGACAGCGCCGCAGCCGGGGGATGAAAAATTGTTTTATCGAGAAAACGACGTGAGAATTTAGACGTAAGCGGGGGAGAGGTTCAAGGTGAGACGAGAAATGACGTTGTTGCGAATCGTTGCGCGTGTTGTTCTAGAACTCTTAATTATCTGGATAACCATAATGCGACAGTCGTGGCAAACGACGACGGCAACGCCGCGCAGTCGTTCCGCCGCCATACGCTGCTCGGCGCTCGGCCCGCTTGAAGAAGTTGAGAATGTTTTCGTGGTCGAGAGAGCAGCGGGACTACCGCCACTCTTATAGCATCTACACAAAACCCACACACAAGTTTGCATAAAGACAGATGAAATATTGGCACGTAGCGTGTACGTTTCTTTTGTAGATTTCTTATTTTTAAGATGGGTACAAACTAGAGGATGCAACACGCGATGCGAGTCTCTCTCGTAATCTGAACATACCTCGACTGAACATACCCAAAAATGAACCTAAAGTCTGCGTCCAGGTTTTAAATTGGTAAATATTGGATACGAACCTTTTGTCCACTCCTTGATTCTCCATTTCCCGACGTGCGTGAGAAGGCGGCGTCGACATTGGCGTTAGTGAGGTGACGGGTGTTGTTGTCGGCGTCGAAGCGGGCGTGCCGCTGCGTAATGCGGAATCCTTTCGTCTGGACGCGGGAGAAGCCGGTGCAGAGCCGACAGCTCCCGAGTTCCTCAACCAGGAGTTCTTACTGCTCTCGGATTCCGTAGGTGACATTAGCAATCCGGGTGAGAGTAGTACAACCGGCACCCGAGCGAACTGTTCTGTCGGTATCCGCATCTGTAAAAGATCAAAGACAAAATTTATTGCAAAAAGTTATACATCACGCGTGAGTGTTTTGGAAAAAGAATCTCGAATTACTGACTTTCGAGTAGCATTTCACGCAGACGGTTCGCTTGCACAAACGACAACGTTGACCCCAAGGACCCAACAGACCGAACCGCGTTTTCAGACAGAGAAAACAAACGCGTCTTTTCTCGACGTCTTCTTTCACGCGTCCCTCTACAGGAAGAGACTCCAATTCGGCCTTCGTGAGCACACTGCGAATGTGAACTATCTCGTCTAATGTCAACGATAATCTTTCGTCGAGCAGCATATCTCCTAGCGTTGCTTTCTGTAAAAAACGATTACATTATGCAATTAAATTAAGTTTAAAAATCAAAGATTTTAATCGTCAAATTGCAACGCTGCGGTTGTCCGTTTTGCGTTTGCAAGACTATCAATAAGAAGACATTTGAAGCACCGCGGGATCTCCCGTGAGCAACAAGTGTTTTTAATCCCTTACAACTTGTATTCAACTGTTGCGGTTTTTCTAATTTGCTTAAAAACGATAAGAGAGCGCGTGCGCGAATAAATGTATAGTCTTTACCTTATCAGCATCGTCCTCCCACTCGCCGTGAGCTTTGTCATCCTTTCCCTCGTGTGCAATTGTGTACGCCCGCCGCGGTTGTCTCTGCGCTCGTGGCTGCGGACTGAGACTCGGACTAGGATTCAGACTAATATTGGGACTCGGACCTTGGCTCAAGGATGAATCCGTGAGACCAGCGTGCTGTCGACTTTGCGGTCTCGACTGCGGAAGCGACATGGTACCCGTGAACGGTATGAAGGGTATAGCGCACTTCGCTGCGTGCCTCTTCGCAGATGCTCTCCGCGAAGGACATTGTGTCGCCAGGTCATAAGCTGTGAACGAGCAAATAAAGATCTTTACATAGATTTTACGAGATATAAAAGATCTATCGCGAATCAAGTTGTTTTAAAAATCACTTAAAAATTAAAGAAAATTAACCCATTTTTTCTAGTTACTTCAATTTCATTAGTGAATTTCAAGTAATCTTAGCGAGTAAATGATTAGATAACTTTTTATCTAATCTTTATAACGTTTATTCATTCATGACGTTCGAATGTATTAAAATATAAATAATAATTGTAGAGTTGTAAATAGCACAAAAACAAAAAAATCATATATACGTAATTAAACAAAAAACATTAAACAAGAAACATCTGTGCGTTTTGAGGAAAAGATTTAAAAAAAGTACTAGGAAGAAAGGAAGAAACAAGGCGCCACCATATGTAAAACAGCAAATATAGTAAATGTTAAAAATGTTAACAAAAATGTTAACAATAATAATGTTTACAATAAACAAAATAACAAGACAACAAAGTTGAAAATATTATTTATAACAATTACATTCTAGTTGGGCATCGCAGAATCGGTGATACTCGTTTCTGGTTAGCCGAAGTCCGCCGGTTTTTCGCCAAGGATTCGCAGATCCCGCTTCATCATCGTGTTCATGATCTTTATGACCATTTCGTACACCTTCTCGAGCTCCAAAGGTGTAGTCCTTCAGCCAGTAATTAGATGCCTCATCATCTTCCTCCTCAAACCTCTCCGTGATGTCGTCTTCGGTATAATCATCGTCGTCGTCATCATCTTCCGCATCCAACTATGGTTCAAATAATACATTATGACATACATTTCTTACGAAAATTACGGTCTTTTACAAAAACCTATATAAGATAAAAAGAAAAAAACAAAGAAACACCTTCAAATCGAAATCGACAGGTATCACTTTCTTAGGTCGTTTAGTAGCATCCTGGTTTAGACTTCTTCCAGGCGGTTTCGGAACTGCCAACGAGTCATTTTCCTTTATATTTTCACCGTTTTGTGCTATATCTAAAAAAATTCGCACAGCTTTACTTTAATTTTCAAGTAAATTTATATCACAGCACATACTTCTATGTTGTGTGATATGAGGCGATAAAATAACTCGGAAATTAATGACAAAGGAGAAACATGTTTTTGTATGTAAACAATATTATGCAAATAGAATAGTGATCATGCCTCTCACTAAATACTATCAGCTGGTTTTAATGAACAATCGCTTTTTTGTTCTTTTATTTGATTTCTATTTGTTTTGTACTATATATTTTCAAAAAATAAGCACAATTATCAGATATAATATTGTCAATAAATTTTCTACATCAATTGTAGCTCATTCTAGTTTTATACCATGTGTGGAAACACATGTACGCGCGAACATACACACGCATACATACGTATACGCGCAGTATATTAGTCTATATTATATTTATACATAGACGAGCATTACATAATTATTTATATACGTAAGCGATAATTTTCTTCCCAGTCGAGATTACAAAAAAAAAAGACTGCACAATAGGAAAAGAGAAAAATAAAGAGTATGCTTCAGATCTTACTCTAATAAATAATATAGCATCTACCTATATATCTGTCTAAAGCTACATGAGGGCAGCTGATATTGGAATATTGAATCAATAAAGTAGATGAGCCATGATATGACACTGACATTTGAAAATTCACCTTCGTGTTAATAGAGAGACAAAGGAAAAAGTGAATCAAAGACTTGATTTCGCTTTCATGCAATGATCTTGTGCGCAATGAGTTCGAAATGTATTGTTTAATACAAATTTGAGAAGAGAGATCTTACACACACGTAAAACTCCGGTGCATTTAAAATATCCGTTTTGTTATAAAAAATATTATAGAAGGCTTTCTGTTAAAAATCGGTTCTTTAGATATATTACGACACTCATTAAAAATGACAATGAATGAGAATGAGATGATTACCTGCGACCGTAATGCGTCTTCTACGCGACTTACGATTCCTATTGGAAGGCTGGACCCTGATGTCGGGTCGTTCCTTGACGGTGCGTTGCCGCGGTTGCGGCACCGGTGGCGCGTTTTGCCTCCTGCGGCTCGCCGCCAGGACGCCACCGGCCGCCGACGTTGTCTTCTGATCCTCCGACTGCAACCATTGAGCAGCGACATCCTGCGCGGACTCCTGCTCCTGCTCCGGTTGCGACGGCGGTACCTCTCCGAGGACTATCATGCGAGACTCGCCGCCTGCGTCGCCTGAGAAAATTGAAGCCGTGATTCACACATATAAAAATATCACACAAGCGTTCAGTTTCAATGAGACAGTTTATCGTTCGCTTATCAATTTGTCACTTGTTTTTGTAAATATTAGTCTTGTCATTGCACACATTATTTTTCTCATTTAAAATGTGATCTTATTTTCTTTATAAGCGCAAATATTATGTTTATTGCATAAAACAGCTGTTTTCTTTTTAATTAAAATAAATATAAAAGATGTTATTGTGAGACGACTTATTAATAATTCAACGAAGAACTTGCGCTATTTATTAATTTATAGCTTCAATTATACTTGTTATCTCGCATTTGTTTCATTATTATTTAATTTTTCCGCTTTCTACTATTTTACGAAATATATTTATTTATCTTTTGTTTTTGGTTTATTTATCTTTTTTCTTTTAAGAGAACGTTACTTGGCAAAAACGACGAAGGCAGCAGATTCTAATCTTGATCTGATGATGTTACAACAACTTTAAAGAAAGCAGGCGGGAACTCGTGGCATCTTTAGACTCGTCGAAATTAAAGGAGACTTTGAGAGCGAACGTTGCCATTCTCGGCGCTCGGAAGAATGTGTCTATAATGTATCCTTAAAAAGAAGGAAAGATCGGGAAAGAGAATCTTTCTTGAATTGTTTTGACTTCCGTATAATTGAGTTCTTTTTTTTTTCTAAGTAGAACACTTTAACATGAAATCTCACTAGAAAATATTAAGACACATATTTTTCCGAAAGATCACAACATAGATGTGTGTGTCCGTATATTTTAGATTTTTACTTATGTATCGTTCTATGCGATATCACTGCGCGCATATTTTGCAAATAGCCAACAACAAAGATAAAACAATTGTTCACGTTTTCTTCCACATTTCTTTGAATCACAATAATTTCTTTTTCTAATTTGAAAGTTTATTCCAAGATTTATTTACAAAGCGAGATGTTCGCACATCGAGGACATCGATCGACTCGTTACTTTAGAGAGTTTTTAATACTTCAAAAAAGAGAGAGAGAGGTAGCACAAAATTTCACAAGGCGAGAACGAGACCGTTTTTTGGGCGACAAGACAGAATACGCGAGGAAGGGTTGACATACGAATGGAACTGGCGTGCCGCGATGACGTTTCGGGTAACGTCAGTTCACCTTTGCACGTTTTCAAGTTATTGATCGTGTCTACATCGTGTCCGGAACACTCTCTGTGTTTCTCCCTCTCTCTTTCCCTTCATTCTTCTCTCTTTCTCTACTCTGTCCTGCGCTCGTAGCGCATGATACCTGCACCCCGCAAAGCGCGATTCAATATATCGACTCTTTGATACAATTCATATCTGTTAATTGAATATCTTAAAATAACTACAAAAAACAAAATGTCACATATAAAAATGTGACAATTAAAAAACTTGATTAATAGAAGAATATGAGCGATATGTACTTCATACATTTTAATATCCCGAAGAAGAACAATGTGAGAAAATCGTAAAAAAGTTGAAAATCCGCGAAGAGCAAACGATAAAACATTCCGCGGAGTTTTTAAATTTCTCAAAAAGTTAAAGAACTCCAAGAATATTGAGACAAGTGTTTTAATTATTTAAAAAGTTTATGACACAATATCAATGTGCCTGGCACAAGACAGATATTGAGATATTTTAATTTTTTATAACTAATGTCAGCAATCGCACATTGAAGCGTAGCTGATATTCGAATGAAAACATTTCAATCAATATAAAACACTTTTTGAAGATTATATGGAGTTATTTTTGCGTGAATAATTTACATTTTCAAATTTAGATACAGAACTTACAAGTTAACGTCTCTTCGATCTTGGGAATGGTGTCTTGTCTCAAGCGAGAGGATCTTAAGGGTTTCGGTGGCTTCTTTATACTTTCCATGAGTAACTCTCTCAGTGTATATTCTTTCTGCAAGGGCCGTAATCGTCTCTCGGAGGCCTGCACATTGACAGACTACTCATTACCCAAAGCTCCGTTTTATAAATCAATTATTCAATGTATATTTGATCTGATATTAAATCGTATTGAACTTTTTAACGTAAGCTCCCCTGAATCTAATTTTTAAATCTTGCCTTTTTCAGAGGTGGTCGACTTCGAATAAATTCAAGAATAATAGCATGCGCATCCTTCTTCGAGGACGTGGGTGGTGTCTTCCTTAGATGGTAACGTCTCTCCCTGATGTCGTCCATCAAAATCTCGTAAGGCGTCATCTTGTAGTCCGGGCGATTTCCCTGTTCGCGCGACGCACGACTACCTAAATTAGCTTCCACCTTTTTCAATTTCACTCCTCGTCTCAGTTCGCTGATGACTTGAACCCAAAATCTAGCCTGACAATGCATTCAATAAACTTTGAACATAACACTTTGACATCGATACACTCTCACATAATAAAATACAGAACGTTAATTAAAACTGTTATATATTTCAAAAATTTGTTTTCACAACAAAACAAACATCTCTGAAACTAAACGTCCATTACACTTGGAATTGTCTATTATTAATACTGCACTATATATTTGCAAAGAACTTAATATAAATAAGTTGTTTTCTCTGAAGTAAATAAAATGTTTATTCTTTCATGAAATTTTATTCGTTTTCTATAAAAGTTCTAATAAACTTAGATCATGCTCTGCATGCATTTGTCATGCTTCAATGGATATACTAATTCCTAATCTTAGAACATATCTATCAAATCAAAAAAATAAATAACAATGCGACATAACTACAAAATGGTTGCAATAAATTTCGTTCAGACCAACGTACTTGTATAGCTCTCCAAATTCTAACGTCCGTCTACAAGAATAAATGTAATTAACGATCGATATAAATCTTACGTGTAAACCACATGTAATCATTATTACACGTTACTTCTCATTTTATTTGTTTTAATGTGGTTTTCTCTTTGTCGCACAATTTCTCGATAAACTGCGAATCAATCTTGTTTACTTTTCTTTCTCCCTCTTTTTCTATCTTTTTATTTTTCTTCAAAAATTCAAGATATTTTTTGTATTCACGAAGAAAACTCACCCAATCATTGAAATCCAAGGCGTCGATGTTCTGCAATGAAGTCGAAGTACGATCATTAGTTTGCGGACTGTACAAGTCGTGTGATTGCTTGTTAACAACCACTTTTTCCAGAAACTGAGAGAGATTAAGAGCCTCCTCCACAAACGCTTGTATCACATTCCGGTAATAATTATCAGGATCTTCTTGTAAACTTTGCACGTGTCTCGCACATATCTGAAATAAGTATAAAATTTCTGCATTACATCTTCTGCATTATTAACAAAAGTCACTTCAAAAGAGATCTATGTACCATACACTAATTTTATAAATTGTTACATGAAGAAAAATAACACATAAACTCACTTGAAGAATAGTTTTCAAGCTACATGTAGAACTCTCTGCATACGCTTCAGTATTTTTCAACGTCGCATAATCTTCCACATCAGTATCACCAGAATCTCGTTCAATGCCTTCGTCATCAGTTTCCTGTAGACGTTCCTCTACGTCACATTCGGATGCTATAGTTCAATAAAATAGTACTTTGGTTACAATTTAGAACTCTGATTAAAGGCACAATTACCGAGGAAAAAGATGCAACTTACTTACCAGAAGTACCACAATTTGTCATCAATGTAATAAGAGCTTCTAAATCTGATGATAAGGCTATTTCCTCTCCCGGATTAGAGCCGAAGTCCAAGGCCTTAAAGATTGCCATTCCTAACGCGAATATAGCCTGAAGTAAGAGAGAAAACCAGGTTAAATATGAAAAAAACCACTGATTTTGTAGTTTGCGGAAAAAGGCCAAAACAAGCCACAACATATTACCTTGAGATATTTCTACATTATGGTTTGTACTAGCTTTTTTGATATAATTTCTATTAAACAAAATGTTTGAGACATAAAAAAGTTTTTATAATCTATACATTTACCTTCTCTTCCAAAACAAGAAGTTGTTTGGAACCTGTAATCATTACAGTGTAA
>QVNW01002365.1:0-15467 GCA_014825475.1 Pseudomyrmex flavicornis
TGTATGTATGTATGTATGTATGTATGTATGTATGTATGTATGTATGTATGTATGTATGTATGTATGTATGTATGTATATATATGAATAAAAATATTTTACCAATGCCAGCGTGATAAGCTATCACAAGATGATTTCCGAAACCATTCATCGCCACCACAGGTCCGGGCAAAGCCAAAATTTCACGCTGTGTTCCTCCTATCATGAATAATCTCAAGTTTTTCCTAGACGTTGCTACTGCTACAAAATTGTCACCGACCGCCAGACATTCGCTCTCTTCGTTTTCTGGCAGATCCACGGACCATTCTTTATTTCCAGAACCCCAACCTGATGTAACAAAAATTAAATATTGTTAAATATTGTTTCATCTAAATAATCTGTAATACTTTCTGTATATGTAAAAGACGAACCTTGCAGAGCTATTACAACAACTCTACTAGGCCCATCTTCAGAAGCTGCGCAGCTCAAGGCCAGTGCTTGAGTGGATAGAGCAGCGAGAGAATGTCGTAAATAATTATTTATGTGCATACTGCGATGAACCGCGGTGTCATGAAACTCTACCTCGATGCTGCATTCTTCTCCGTCCTCCGATGAGAAACATCTGACCATTCCTACATTATTCCACATCTACAAAGATAATAAAGATTCAGCTTAATTTTTGAAATAAAAATGCTATAAAAATGCAACGGTATTAAAGTATTATTGTTACTGCACCATGAAATACGATAATAAATGAGAAGGCGTTGATCCCGGTTGGAAAGACGATTGCAGCTTTACATTAGACAATGGAACCGCTTTTGTGTCATATGATTTTACAGAGGCTATATCGGACTGACTCTTTTGATCATCTTCCACAGTAACAGACGACTTAATTTTATTCAAAGATATCACATTTTCCCCATCGTCGTCGTCCGTAACGATAACATTGTTTTCTAGTGCATCTTCATTTTTTTCCGAATTTGGTGGTATCTCCTGCTCATTTCTAGATTTATCAAACTTGATCTGACCAATATTAAAAAGCATTTATATGAAATATTTTTCTTACCACATTAATACATCCTAATTTCCCCAATGCATCGCAAAACGCAATTTCATTGGAATGATCTATATGCCATACTAATGCAGTAATTTTTGTGTCTTGTTCATGTTCCAGATACCCAATTACTTCCTTAGTTTCTACGTTCCAAACAATTACTTCTCCATGTATCGAACTAGCCGCGATATATGTACCGCATTCCGAGAATTTGCAAATGCTGAGTTCCTATGTGAAAGAAAAAGCAACAACTCATGTTAATTACTCTAGTAGTTAATTACTCTAGTAATATGAAATAAAATCAAGTCAGTAACTTACTGTCTTTAAATGTGGATTTTTCAATCTGTATAATTCTTTCCAGGATGATCTCTCCACTATTACTACATCTTTATTATTTGGATATGCAAGATAACTACCATCTGTACACTTAAATGATGGTGTGCAGTATGTCTTTGCAGTAAAAAAGGAATTAGATCTTGGTATAACATTATTCCAAGTATGTACAGTTCGCTTTTCTTTAATATTCCATATTCTAATGGATCCATCTGCGCTAGAAGATGCCTGAAAACATTAAATAAGTGATTTACAATACTTTTCCCATATATATTGCAAAACTTTCGAAACTTACAAAATACTTACAATAAATTCTTCTTTAGGATCCAAAGATAAACCTAAAATAGGTGCTTGATGACCCTCTAGTTCAGTGCTATCTGATGTGTTAATGTCTGTAACTTGTATTCGCATATCACTGTAGAAAATATAAAAGAAATAAATTAAAATACTACTTTATTATATTCTTATATATGTATATGTATAATATTAAATGAAAAGTTTTATGTTACTTGCCAGGCACCAGATACTATCAGACTGCTATCTTTTGCAGTTGTTAATGCTGATACTGGTGCTGCAAACCTAGTAATTATCCCTTCTTTTTCCAGGTCAGGATAAGTAAGTATTTGCACAGTATTATTATCATTTCCCACAAAAATCTTTCCATTCTAAAATCACCAACCAGAAAAAATTATTCTTCCAACTGTTCAAAAGATTGATAGACAATTTTTTTGCATGAACAATTCAAATAAAAAAGAAGGTTTAGTAACATTTACATTATATATAACTGTGTAAATTGCAGTAATTAATGTTTTATTATTTAATCCTTTATCACCTTTGAAATGGCAGTGATTGCTTGTTCTGAAATGCAACTGGTAATTGGATCATCATCCATTAAATCTACCCAGAATCGAACATCTCCATCACATCCACAAGTGACAAGGCCTCTCCTATCATGACACAGAAATGTTTTTTGTATAAGAAAATTTACAAAAGAACATATATAATCAGAATATATATATATATATATAGGAACAACATACATAGTGCTACTTACTTTTCGCCAGAATAATAACAAACATCGGTATGCCCTTCTTGATGGGCGTATCGCATAGGTTTCCATGACAATGGCATCTTTGATCAATTACTGTAAATAAAATACAAGGCACTTGCTGGTTTTTTGAAGAATCGATTTGATTTCTTAGCGGCTCTAACAAGTTCTTATACTTGTTTGAGAATTCTCACTCGACTGTCATTAACCTAACCCTAGACATATTTCGAAACGTTTCAGCATTTTGCCGCCTACCTAAAGATTGCCCTCCGGACGTCAATTAACACCGTGATAAAGTCTCGTTTACAACTGTTTCGTGGTAAATTGACAATTGACCAATCGTATTGAACGACTGGCAGTGGTAATATACGCTTAGGGTTTTTTATTGACTTGAGATTGACATACCTGATGCGAATAAGTTCACGCACGAGAACGAAAGCAACCTTTTCTATGATGGCCGAGTGTGCGGCAAGAAAGTTGTGAGTGTTTGATAACGTAATAGTGAAAATTGTATATTGTAGTAACCATGATGTCAAAAGCTGCGGTCGGCATTGCCGTCGGCATTGCCGGAATTTTCGTTGGCTACTGTTTTTATTTCGATCAGAAACGCCGCAACGATCCCGACTTCAAAAAGAAGCTCCGTGAACGTAAGTCCAGCGTTCTTTTTTGTTTTCGATTTAATTCGTGCATTCTTCTTATGTTAGAAATGCGCGATACCGTCATTGATATCTGTTGACGAATATCTATTGTCGTTTTTTGCAAAAGCAAGAATGAATTAGTACACCAGTCCGATACACCAGTGTGCTTTCAATCAGTGTGAAACTCACTTGCATGATTTATTTTGCACATGCATGCTTTCTCGTTTTCTAGATGTGTAGAAAAAATATTTACCCACAAATTCTCATACCTTATTACATCTTACAGTGCAATATAAGATGTAATAAGATTTTCTATGATGAGACAATTTTTAAAATTATAATTTAGAATATATATAAAATATATATTTAGTTTGCTTTGGATAAAAAAAAACCATCTCTTTATTTTACAGGTAGAAAAGCCAAAAAACAAGCACAAAAAGCTTCATCAAGAATATTAGATCTGAGGGATCGTGAATTAGTGCAAAAATTCTTCTTACAAGAGGTAAATGACAATTCTTAAGTTTTGATTTTGTAATGTGTGTGTATGTGTGTGTGTGTGTTAGATTGTACATAAGTATATAGTTATAATTCTAAGCTCTCTTCTGAATCACAATATACAACAAAATATTTATTTATTATTTGCTAAATATAGGTACAACTTGGAGAAGAAATGCTTGCTTGTGGTGAAGTAGAAACAGGAATTGAACACTTAGCTAATGCAGTAGCAGTATGTGGACAACCTGAACACTTATTGTCGGTTCTTCAAAAAACTTTGCCACCACCAATTTTCCAGATTCTGGCACAGCGATTACCAATTGTCAACCAGGTATAAATTTTTAATAGTTAAATTGTTTTAAGATATTTTTATATCTTAACAGCGAAACATCTCATATTCGAGTTAGATAATATCTTAAGATTTCTAGATAAAATTTCTATTCTATCTTTTTTTTTTACAGAAATTGATATCACAAACTCAAATGGCAGAGGAAGATGTTGAGTAGATTAATAAAAAATTTTATTATTAGTTCTTAAATAAAACCCGAAGTTAGTGACTGTCTATACTTATCATCTTTGCACAAAAAATACAGGTGCAAACAATTAATATCTTGAAACAGAAGTAATGATTATATATATATATAATATATAATTTGCCATCCTTTGATAAACTTCCATTTTCCTTAACAGATTTACTTATTTCTGAACTGTAAGAAATTTTTATGAGTATTACTCAATGTTTTTCTGTTGTCAGGAATATTTTCATATTTCTATGTTTAAATAAAATTTATTTCGACAGTAATTTTGATCATTTTGAATAGATAAAACTTGCCGGATGATCTGGTTTTAAATCCCATTAATTGTAATACTTTACTATCACATTTTGCATTTTTTAAATGTTCAACTTTATAAATTTAAACTAATAGATTTTAAATCCTGAGAACATATATGCAATAGACTTTCGATTGATGGTTAGTTTTAATTTATATTTTGGAAAAAAATACCATTCTACAATAATTTTTTTACATAAGTTTATATTTTCACTGTTATTTTCCAATACAGAGTTTTCATAATTATTTCATAATTATTTCTTTCATAATTATTATAAATATACTTTTTTCTTAGAAGAGTTACACAAATTAACTTAACAAAATATGATACTTCTCTTTCAAAGTAGCTTTTATATCTACTTGTTCAGTCTAATTCTAAGGAACATGAATATATGTTCAGGAATTAGCACTGAAATAAAAAAAAATTTATTGTATGCTTTTATTTGCTATATTTAATAGAATATGTCGTCATCACTGTCAAATTTGTAGAAGTGATGAACAATGTATGTGTTGCCTTACTTTGTGTGTAGCAAATATGAAAAGATAATTGTACAAACTGTACAATTCTTACAAATCTGATAGCAATCTTTTAAGCTATGATATCGGATATATACGCATTTAATATATAAATAATGTAAAATTATTTTCAAAAATATATATATCTTATATTCTGAAAGCACTTACAAAATAGTCAGAGATTGTAAATCTCAATATGTCGCTATATAAATATGCGCAAAGATATATGCAAAGTTTGTAGATAATCTAAAGTTTATATGTGTATATATACTATATACACTTATATATGGATCACTTCAAACATATAAGTGTATATTGTTCTTTCCGATGATTAATATAACAAACAAATACTTTGCAAATACCTATCCTTGTATGAGAAGTTATATTCTTGTATAAAAGTATTGTTCTAAAAAAATGGAAAATGATTTCTATTACAACATAAATTTAAAGTTGTATTGAACAAACATTAACGGAAGGAATAAAAAATATATAAGACATGTTTATTAACTAAGTTTTGTTATTTTAAGAGGAATTCCACAGAATTAATAATTCATATATGATTTTCCTCTTTGAACGTTGTAACTCAAAGTGGCTGCAACGAGTATCTACAAGATCCTTAAACTTACTAGTTAGGTTGTATAGATAAAGTAACATATTGAGAAGTAAATATAAACTTCTTTATTACTATGTAATAATATTATATAAAGTTCTATAGTTAAAACCTTAATTTTCCACTTGTAAATAATTAGTCACATATCTTATGAGACGTAACATCTTCATAATCGATACGTATAAACATAATATCAATATATTAGAAAAATCTAATATATTAAAAAAGAAAAAATATATCAATCGAATTCTTTTTTATAATATTTCATAGTTTTACGTATATTCTAAAATCTCGATAATAAAATAATCAAAAGTTGAAACACACATGTTTAGTTAAATAGTTAGATTTTTACTGTCTTTATAAAATGAAAAATTGAAGGAATATTTTCAGAAATTGTTTTAACATTATAAATCTGGCATATAAAACTTGATTAAAATTGATTTCATTTTACATATTGTATATGGAAGTGTTACGACAATTGTTAGTGATCCTAAACATGGCAGTTTCTATTTTGCAATAAATATTAGGTCGCAATATATAAAAATATCTTTAACAATATTTTTAAATATTTGCTTCTTTAAACAACATAATAAATTACGGAATAGA
Organism: Pseudomyrmex flavicornis; assembly: GCA_014825475.1. Lineage (NCBI taxonomy): Eukaryota > Metazoa > Arthropoda > Insecta > Hymenoptera > Formicidae > Pseudomyrmex > Pseudomyrmex flavicornis. The sequence goes on from QVNW01002365.1 coordinate 6,108, forward strand.
CTATATACCATTAAACATGCAATGATCTTCACACACCACAAATATTATACACTATTGTACACTATATATTCGTTAAAACTCAGAACTTTTAAGACTTTTAGTATAGTAGGATTCGCAGGACAACTGAAATGAATTCGGCTGGTTGTAATAAAAGGAACTGAAAAGTTATTCATCTTTCACAAAATCATTTTTTTAATCTTTTTCTATGATTCGCCGAAAGTGAAAAAAATAGAAAGGAAAATACAATAAAAATGTACGAAACAAAGCTATATCATAAAAAAGATCGGATTCGATCCTCGGAATGTGATGAGTTATCGTTACAGTTACATGAAAAAAAATCAGTTGTCCTTAAACAAATTATACTATCATATATATTATATATTTTATTGTTTTGTACTTTTTTGTGAAACACAGAACACAAAAGAAATGAAAACCAGTAATAATCAAGAAGCACAGTAGTAGTGGCAAGTTCACGCGCAATGAAATCGCGCGCGAACAGTGCGAACACTCCGTGCCTCTATAAGTTATACTTCAATCAAAGTTTTTGATTGAAGTATATTTTTGATATTGATCAAGTTTCTGATCTTGAGCAAATATAAGTAAAAATGTATATTTACACACAAATTAGATATATATTTACATATAAATTTGAAATTATGAAAGTCAAACGATTATTGATAATTGTCACTGCATACAAATGTAAATACTTTTTAAGTACATAACCTGGCTATCAAGAAAAAAATCAAAATATAATTAACTATATTTTAACACACAAAAATTATTTTGAATCTAAAATTTCATTCCTAGCTTTCACCATCACATCAAGAGCGTTGTTTTTTATAAGATTCTCAGCTAAATTTTTACCTAACCGCTCTGCGCCAACGAGACTTAAACTGCTTACTTTACCAGAAACAACGCTACAGTAAAGACGAGGCTCTTGATATGGACATTTCCTATCGTGAAAAATTAAATATGGAATAAAAATAAACTATTATGTTCCAATTTTTCTTTATTTAAAATAAAAAATCATCTTTAACTCACCGTGGAGGTTCACCATCATCATCAGGTAGATACAGCTCATCGTTACAAGTGCTTGTAATTTGAGTCTTGCCATCCAGAGACCAGACAGCACCAGTAATTGTTAATTCATTCTTCTTTAATGACGATGATACTGCGACTGGTGCGGAACATCCGCCACCGAGAGTTTTTAAGAACGAACGTTCACATACACATCTTACTGTAGTTTCTACGTCAAATAATGGATCTAAAAGAGAACGTATTTTCCAGTCGGTTTCTCGACATTCGACACCTAATGCACCCTGACCGATAGCATAGAGAGCCTCTTCGGGTTCTAAAATCTACGAGAAAACGTACAATATTAATGCAATGAGTTTTTATAAAAAGTATATTAGCAAATTTGAAAAACAATCGCACTTGACTTATCCTGTCTTCCCAGCCCATACGTTTTAAACCGGCGGCAGCTAATATTATTGCAGCATAAGAGCCGTTTTCGTCGTCTAACTTTTTCAGTCTCGTATTCAGGTTCCCACGAATATTTTCTACTTTTAAATGTGGCATGTTCCGTGCTAGCTGCGCCGATCTTCGTAAAGAACTAGTACCTATAAGACTATCTTTTGGTAAAGAAGATAACGTTTGACCTTCAAATTTCTTTGACATGACCACTGCATCACGTGGATCTTCACGTCTGCAAAAAAACAAATTAGTCATATTTTTGAAATTGATATTTTTGCTAGTGCATAAAATTTATATTGTGTATTTTAACTATTATATGTATATTCTACTTATTTTAACTATTATATTATAAATATTATATGTATATTCTAATATTTATCAAATAATTTTCAAAGATTAAATATAGTTATATTCTACTACTTTTAAGTTAAAAATATTATAACAAATTTTCAAGTTACAAGATAATATAGAGATAAGCACTATGATATTGTTTACACTATGCACTCTTGCGAGATAGAACATTCTACATATAAATACACATGTTTCTTTTATGAGAATGATAATATGCTTGCTCATGAAAATTTAAAAATGTACCTCCATTTTGAAACAATAGAATAAGTAACTAAAGTGCTTTTGCGCAATAAATATGTAGACAAAAGTGTAATGTGTGTTGGAAAGAAGAAAATATAATAGTTTCTCAATATTATAAAGTTTAAGATAATCAAAGAGAAACTTACTTTAATATTGCACCTAAAGCCATTCCAACAGGCAATGTAGTGGGTAAATCTTTTAATGAATGTACCACAAAATCAACATTACCGTTTTCCAAAGCTAATTCTAGTTCTTCAGTAAATAAAGATTTTTCTCCAATCTTTGGTAGAGATTTATCTAAAATCTTATCTCCCTTCGTACTCATAGTTACTGTAATTTGATCATAAATGTGACAATTATATATAAAAACTTGCAAGTTAATAATGAAGTATTTTGACATGTTTCGCAAAATATACATAATGACTTACAAAGATATTTGGGTTACACAAAGTAAATTATATAGTCTAAACATAAGAAAAAAAGAAAAAAAGGATGAAATCTTACTAGATATTACATTAAAAAAGAATATATATATATATATAGCTTACCTATTTCAAATTCTTTTTTTGGATGAATTTCTTTTAAACATTTTATTACATGTTTAGTTTGTATCAGAGCTAACTAAAAACAAAATAAAATAATTACTTTCTTAAAATAATCATTGTTGAAATGATGTTGCAATATATAAGCGCTAAGAGTTCTTTCATATAAGACAAACAATTTTATAATTGAAAAATAATACATATTTCAAAATAATAACATTATGTAATCGAATTGTTCTTAAATATAAGATTAGATATAGAAAATGCTGAGTAATCTCACAATAGTATTCTACGCGAGTATACGCGATGATAATGCAAATAGATTGTTTTTGTAGTCATAAGAAATCTGTTTTTACAATCATTAACAGATAAATCTCAACTAGGTAATCTTTAGCGTAATAAAAAAAATTGCATAATTGCTTAATTCTAGAGCAAAACACGTCGATGGATTTCGTAACCGCGAAGGGAAAACCTCGTTAGACGGAAATCGGACGGATTTAAATACAATAAAAGCCATTTAAATACTTACCTCACTTTTTCGAGATCCAACGCGGATTATGTCATTTTTTTCCGTATTGTTCATTGTAGTAATCACTCAGTGTATTACGAAAAATGTGGAGCGGATCGTCGAGTTTTCGGAATGTGTCAAATGCAAAAGCATAAGAAAGTATGCGATAATGTGAAGTATAAGAATACGTCGAGGACTTTGATATGAGATGAAGAATGTGTAGACTTTCACCGTGATTAAAAAATGTGCTCAAATTAAATGACACACGATTGCTATGAAAAATAAGAAATGAGAAATAGGATGCGCGTATTAGATATGTATTGTTTCACAGTCACTGACACTGCAGCAGAATGTGAAAATGAACAAGAGGTTTGGAAGAATTAACGTGATGTGAACACTACATTCTCTCTCTCGCCATGCTGAATTGTATTGAACACGTGACCAAACTACCAGACGTGCTCGTCACGCTCACTCACGAAACGAATGAAATGTTTATATAAGTATAAGAAAGGAACAGTGATTTCTCAAGTGATATTTATTATTTTCACGATGGCAACATTAGTGATTCTTAAGCCGAGAATACACGAAAAAACATGAGCAGTAAGCGAATTGACCAATCATAGACAAGCTTTGAAGAAAATATTCCAGATGTTCTTTACGTTGTTCGCCTGCAATTGGTCTATTCGCTTCTGCTGCTTGAGTTTTTCCAGCTTTATTTTTAGAAACCTAACCTAACCTAACCTAACCTATCATAGGCTTGACACATGCTCATGTAGATAAAGAAGTTTAATGTAATTTTTTTAAAGTGCATAATTAAAGACATAATGAACAAAGAGATACAAAATTTTTCGGATTTAAAGCTGAATTCGTGGCTGCTTAAACAATGCGAGTCTATGGGTAAATAATTTATAATTTATATAAATCTTTAACAGTATTAAGTAACATCTATGAAGATAGTGTGTTTGTGAATTATCCAATTATTAATAATTTTTTAAGACAATGTTATTTGACATTTTGTGTTGTTTATTGTAGGCTTGAAAAAGCCTACTCTGATTCAGCAAAATTGCATTCCTCATATATTAGATGGAGAAGATTGCATAGGTTGTGCCAAAACAGGAAGTGGCAAGACTCTTGCATTTGCTCTACCTATTTTACAAAAGCTATGTGAAGATCCATATGGCATATTTGCTCTAGTACTGACGCCAACAAGAGAACTAGCTTTCCAGGTAAAATTAACAATATTTTAATTTTTTTACATGTGTTTATATACATTATTATATATATAAGGACTTTTTCCCTATTTATGCTTATAACACAATATAAATTATGTTATATTTACAATGTTATTTTGTAAATTTTAGATTGCTGATCAATTTAATGTTGTTGGTAAAGCTGTCAATGTTAAAACATGTGTGGTTGTTGGTGGCATGGATATGATGGTTCAAGGATTAGAATTATCCAAACGGCCACATATAGTTATAGCTACACCAGGTCGACTGGCAGATCATTTGGACAGTTGTGACACATTTTCTCTGAAGAGAATCAAATTTTTAGTGCTAGACGAAGCTGATAGATTGCTGGGTGGTCATTTTGATGAGCAGCTAAAAACAATATTTGCTGCAGTACCCAAACAGAAACAAGTATTATTATTCAGTGCTACAATGACAGATGCACTTGATAAAGTGAAACACTTGGCTTCTAGTAAGGTATATATATAAATATTTCTATATACTCTACAGCTCTATTTCTTTATTATAGAATATAATAAGTGAGAGATTACAATGTAAGAATATATTCTTACGTTATATCAAATTGTATCTAACACAAAAATAGAGAGTTAAAGCTACTTTTGTTTTAGGTTCACATATGGGAAGAAGAGGATGATGCTGGCATCGCCACTGTAAAGGAATTGGATCAACGTTATGTGTTGTGTCCTAAAGATGTGCTTGATTCGTTTTTGGTAGAAGTAATTAGGATGTTTTATGCCACAAACAAGAACGGCTCTATTATGATATTTACAGATACCTGCAAGTAAGACAAACTTCCAAAAGTTATCCACAGATTTTGCTGCAAATTAAATGATTACTATTTTATTGCATATGTTTAGAAATTGTCAGCTGTTGTCAATGGCACTGAACGATGTGGGATTTACAAACGTAGCTCTTCACGCGATGATAAAGCAGAGGGAACGTTTGGCTGCGTTAAATAAATTCAAATCTAATCACATTCAAATTTTAATCGCTACTGATGTCGCGGCGAGAGGCTTAGACATTCCTACGGTGCAATTAGTCATCAATCATTCGATACCAAATATGCCAAAAGAATACATTCATAGAGTCGGTAGAACAGCTCGCGCAGGTAGATGCGGTATGGCGATCAGTTTGATAACGCCGAACGATATCAAGTTATTACATGCGATCGAGGACACTATAGGCACTAAATTGACAGAGTACAAGATAGACGGTGAGTATATCGTTTTGCTTCGAACTGCGTTTTTCAATACCTACGCAGTGAAACATCGAAATCAATCCACGATTACTGTTGATTGATATTCATTTTTATTAATTTTAGATAAGGAAATAGTTACAATCTTGACTCAAATATCAGTAGCAAAACGAGAAGCAGAGATTAGATTGGACGAGACTGACTTTTACGAGAAGAAATTAATCAATAAACGAAAGAAATTAATTTTAGAAGGTAAGGATCCGGATGAAGTAGATAAGCTTTTAGAAGAACAAAAAAAGACAAAACGTAAAAAACCAAAAAAAAAAAGAATGTAAATAAGGAACAAACAAAATAAAATTGCTTGTATATATAATATGTTTATATGGTGTACATAACTGTTATAAAAAGCAAATTTTTAATACAAAAAAAATTTATTTGCTTTTTGTCTGGCAGTGTTCTGTGATTTTCTGTTTTTTTAAATATCTTTTTTGTTTGTCAACTTTCTAACTTTGAGAATATATAAAACTGTATTTATTGTTTTATATTATATGTATACATGTAGTAAGTGATGAATATTGTAAGTGTACAAAGTATATATCCACAAACAAAAATCGATATTGTATAAAAAAATGCTACTTTATACGATCAGCTAAGACTGGTGTAACTTGCTTTTAAGATATTCAAAGTCGCGCTCTGATTTTCTCTTCGTTTTGTATTAAATTCAGTTTCTGTAAAAATTCATAAAGCACGGCAACGTATTCTTTCGGATAAGTGTAGAAGTGAGCAACATGCGGCGATTCGTCAAATATTTTCACGTAAGTCTGAAAGAAAAAATGTGCATGATATTTTTTTGTATGATTCTCTTGCGAATTCATCAATACGTAAACACAAATATTACTTTTAACCCCAAGGAGTCCCATGTATCACGTAAATTCATGTTACTTTCCACGGTTCCGACTGGATCAGTTTTGCTTACAAATAATAACGCTGGAACACGTACGACACCGGTGTGAAACACTTGACTAGAACGAATATAGTATTGCGTTGCTTGTTTATGGAATGTCTTCATATGATATCTGAAAGTAACGTTTATATCGTATTGCTATATTACATTAATCACATTACATAACATATACATGTTATCTCATTACTTCTCTGTCGCACTCACTCTATATATTTTCGCAACATGGACTGAAGAACCAAGTTCTTGGGAAATACTGCCGCGGGGAAACCTATTGGGATTTGCATAACGTCAGCTATACTATCCCACACTTGTCCCACAATCCTGTTCGTAATGTTATTATATTTCTCTTTATCACTGTATATTAAATCTAAGGCCTCGCCCCACATATAACCTCCTACTGAAAATCCGTGCAACAAAATTTGTTCATAACTTTCGTTTTGCTTTAAAAAAGTCAACAAATCCGCAGCTACTAGCTGAAAAACAGGTTTCAGAAATTGTGATCAACTAAATATAGACTAAAGCCTAACTTAGCTGTGCGTGCTTACTCGGGATCCTTTCATAGGCCACATAAGTTGCCAGGGTGTGAGAGATACCACAACTATATCGAAACCTTGCTCCATATATAAGTTGACAAACTTCATCACGTGCCGTCTCTTTGACAACAACCAAGTAAAGATGACTAATAATGGCCGATTGTTTGCAACGTTCAAATTATATACAGCCTGCTTCTGAGCTGACTTAGCGTGTCTATCTTGGGTAAGAAACTCAATATTTTTTGTAACATGATGGACCGATAACATTCTGGCTAATTGTCTGACAGCCTAAAAGAATAAAAAGTATATTACATAAATAACAAAGAAATAATTATATAAATATTAATATTTACCAAATATTGATTATGTTTGAGTAGCTGAGATGACGTATGCGAGATGATCTGTCTTCCTGCGAAGACACTGCATAAAGCTCTGACAATCATGATGAAAAAAATTGGATCCTTTTTTAAATACACTTATCATATAATGATAACAGTTGCTTTTATCTAATACGACGAAGAAAGAAAATATCCGTAATTAAAATAATTGATTAATAATCAATGACTACTAAATATAAATTATCAATCTATCTATAGATCACTTAAAATTTTGGTAAAAACAAAAAGCAAACTGAGAGAAAGAATATCAGCACTCTCATAATAATTCTACCGACACCACATAATGAACGACTAGTCAGGATTGGCTTACCATTTATTTCTCAATATAATTATCTGAACCGTCGCTCTTCGTTTCTCTTCTTCACTTCAAACGTAAAAAGGTCAAATTCCACTCAGTCGATGTGCATTTTTAACTCGTCTAATTTGTTACCGAAAGTTTCTTCGATTATACTGAAACAATCGATGTCGAGACGAGACTAAATAATGTGATGTTTGTTATATATATTCCGGATGTATATATGTAATAAACTGATATACAGCTTATCTCCGTCTCGGAGTTGATTAAGTAACATTAATTTTCGCAGTTATTTAAAGCGGTTATTTGGTGTTATTTAAAAAGCGATTTTTTTATCCGTAAAATATTCTAATTACAGCATGCGGTTGCAAATCATATGGGAGCGTTTAAACTAATTATAGAATTTTAGCGTTAGCTCTTCTGAGATAGATTGCAAGTGGGATACTCAAATATTTTATGACTTTAGGTTCTGTGGGATTTTTCACTCACATATCTTGATTGATTTTCAGTGATTGTGATAATAGAGACAATCTGTCTATCTCATTATCTCGCGATCACGCGTTCACAAGTACTTTGACAGACACTCGCAAATCAGCTATATACTACACACAGCCAGCCAGCACAGCACGACACGAGTGACGCAAGTATAGCAAAGTGCTACGTATTTACGATTTTTGCATGCAATAATGTACATATCGACGACGCGCAACGCACAAGAATAACGCGTGGATATAGAGGTGGAATTTTACTGTTTCTCTATGAAAGCAAAAAATTCGACTTATTTCGACGTACAGTCTGCTAGAGACCTCGAGAAACAGAACAAAAACACTGATCGACTCTCGGGTTCTTTCTTGTCATGCGTGACCGCTCGTGACGCATCCTGTGCGAGAATCATTAAATGTGCATCGCAAACTTTAAAAGACGAATGAGAACGCACTTTCGCGTCTCTTGCACTGACAAATATAACAGCAACCATGTGAAGAAAAACGACGCATGTCTATGCACCGAATGACATGTACATTCCAACGTATATAACAGCTGTTTCCGTTTTACCTGCTTTTTAAAACGTGTTATTTTTCCGGGGTCAAAACGTTTTCGAAATTTTCTCAGAAATTTGTGCGCAAAAGTTTTTCATATTTGAGAAAACTTCGATAACAAAATACAATTAACAATTATTAAGACTTTAAAAGTCTTTTTCTCCAGAAATAAGAAAATAACACTCAGTATATATTGCTGAATTTGTATATTTCCGAATTTGCATAAGTTGTGTAATTAGTTTTGCAAACTTGCGTAAATTTTTTTTTGCCTCGTATCTTAATGAATTCTTTTTGTTCGCATAGACATAGGTTCGCTTTTATCCGACGATAAAATATAGCGTGCAACACATGATAATTAAACAGGATGAGAACAAAATTGAATACGGCTTGCGCAAGTACTTATTCTTACAATTTATATACGATTAATTTTGATCGTGATGATTTACGAACTCTTGCAGCCAGCAACAAACAAACTCAGTGAACAGCAGCAAAGGAATGGCCAATAAGAGGTAAAACACCAGATCTTCGGGTCAGTTAACTTCTTTATTTTATATAAAAAACAACAAACGTTTCG
>QVNW01002366.1:0-14506 GCA_014825475.1 Pseudomyrmex flavicornis
TTTTTTTGTTTTTTCGTTTACGGCAAGTAAAGCGACGTTCACGGAGAGTTCTCTTCAAGGGATCGCAAATTTTACCATGTTTCATCCGTCGAGGGACGGGTTTGCGGAGTCGCCGTAAAAAGTAGTGAAATTTGACGTGACGTTTTTCTGAAGAAAGTTTTTTTTGTTTTTTCACAATTGCGCGTCGTCTCTCTCTCACCGCGAGGTGACAATCTTCTCACCGCGAACGTCGTTACTCTTCAATAATCTAACTATGATATGACTAATGTCCGCCCATTGCCAGAGTAACTCGTGCAAAAACCATTTTACAAGTTTTACTTAAAAATCATCATTGCACTCCCCGTGCTCGGGCGCAATCTCAAATCACAGTTTAAAATCGGGAAGAGAAAAATTATACATCAGTCACATTTAAACGTACCTTACCTTAAAACTAAAACAAATACACGCAACTAAAAAGCGAAATTGTAACTCACGGATCGTTATTTCGCGGATTGTTCAAAAAAATATCGCGCGCGCAACGCGGCAATGAAAAAAAAACCTGGTTTTTAGTTTTTATTTATTATTTATATAACCGGATACACGCAACAATCGCATCGAGTCGATGCCAAAAGGTAATGGCAGTGATCGTTGTAAACTACGCGTTCGCACAGCTTGGGAACGAACGCACGCACGCACGCACGTATCTCGATGAAAAAAAAAAAAAACGTATATATATAAATATTAAATACTAATGAGGAAAAATCAATACGAAAAAAACTGGGCTGGACGGAATCTACACATTCACTTATATACATATATCTGTCGTGTGCCAAGCTTCGGTCGTGTCGACGCTATCTCATACAGTCTCTATTTTTTTTTTTTTTTTACCTAACGTTAATATTCTTGTTCTTCGTCGTTTTTTCTCTCTTATGTTTGTTTGTTTTTTTTTTTTTTTTTTGATTCCCCTAAAAAGTATAAGATTTTTAACGGTAATAAGTTGTCCAGACGGGGACCCCAGGTTGGCAACGCACACATATATACATGCACACACCAGCTACAGGGATTAATTTACTTTAGTAATATTGACTGTGTCGTTCGTCGTCACTCTTCATCTCTTGAGTCATTCGCAAGCTCTCGGGGAAGAGTCGTCCGTGAACGGAAAAAATCCGTGATCGCACACAGATGAGAGAGACAGAGAAAGAGAGAGAGAGAGAGAGCGGAGGACACACGTTGCAACGGAACGCGCGTCTCGCTCCTCCACACGCGTCTACTCGCACGACAAACCAATATCCAACTCGGTTATTGTCAAAGAGGTGTGCGCATGCGAGTCGTTCGAGAATCGTACGCTTCGAAGAGGCGCGTGCCAAGTAAGTAAAAGAAAAGAAAAGAAAAAAAAACAGAAATAGAGCCGCGGACAAAGAGGTACAACGTACGGCGACGGAGCTTATTTAGAGATAGAAAGAGGGACAGGTGGAGAGAGAGAGAGAAGAAAGGAGAGAGACGCTTCTCGCGGTGTCCAGAGGTGTGAGATTTACACCAGCCCTGAGACGAATTGGGGCTGGCCGTCGCGATCGAGCGTCAGTTGCGGCATCACGTTCGGAGTAGGTTGAAATGTTGATCCTTGAAAACCCATTGCCGATTCGTATAACTGCACAAAGGAGCGAGAAAAAAAAACCAACTTTTGTTTAGGAATCCAGAGAGAAATGTGGGAATTAATTGCAACATCTTGCAACGTTATTCGTCGCTTGATATGACATACATTATGATTTCCCGGAAGCGTCGTGTAATCCGGCGTCGTTGGACGATGCCTGTTCGCGGGTAACGGATGCTGTATCGTGGCGTAAGTGTTGTCCTGGGACGTGTCGCCCATGCCGACGCTCACGCCGCTGCCTCGTCTCTCGCCGCCGAGACCGCCCTCGGGCTCACTGAACACCTGCATTGTCAGCTCCTGCTCCTCGTACAGTTTCAATTTCCTTCAAAGTCAAAGAGAAAGAAAACGCTTTGCATCACGCGCGTACGAGGGTGTGAAAATTTGTGAAAAGAGAGTGAAACGAGAGACAAGGACTCACTGCTCTATCCACAGAGGGTTCTCCGTCGTGTTCAGCTCGTCGATGATTTGCTTCTTAATTAGGCCATCCTTCTTGCGTATATCATTTGGCACAGTTATTACCCTGACGATATTGAAATTTATATGATAGCGCGGGGAATAATGTTGAAAAGGAATTGGAGATCTCTCAAAATTACTGTACGATATGTATTGAAAAGTTTTCTCACCAATGGCGTAAACAGCAACATACAACCGTCACGGTAACCGCCCCGACGATCAGAACGACCAAGAGAGCTATTAGGGCGGCTAGCGCGGGGTCGAATGGTTCCTCCTGGACCCCGGCGTACGCGGGCTGGAAGAGATCGATCCGGTCGAAAAATTCGTGCAATATTCGTGCGTTTCGATAATTCTCACAGCAGAATTCTTTCAATTCCTCCGTGTGATTTTTTATTCATTTGTTAATTTTTATACACCGCAAGATTTTTTTTCTTTTTTTTACTCACCACCACGTTCTCGATGGCAAATCCGGTGTAGTAGTGTTTCAAGAAGTCGTATTTCGCGTCGATAACTTTGAGCACGTGGGGAATCGGAGCGATAGTTTGGGTTTTCGGCTCGACAACGTGCAGGTACATGTCGCACCTGTCGAAATAAAAAATTGCGATATATATTTTTAAAAAGTTACCGCAGTGAAAGAGAGCGAGAGAGAGAGAGAAAGGTTGCGCGCTGTTGCGTTCACAAATAATTACCATTCTCTGCGGATATGTCCGGAAGCGTCAACGTGGTACCTGATATCGTCCACCACGACTCTGCTTTGCGTGGCGTTCGACAATTCCGAAACTATCTCGTCGCGCTCGTTGTTCACCTCCTCCGGCGGTCGAGATAATATGACGCGAATCAACTGAGACGGTTCGAACACCCACACCTTTTTTGGGGGAGGGGGAGGGGGGAAAGAAAAATATATATTATACGTTCTGGCAAATTTTCACGTGACAAAATAGAGCAGTCGGCTTAAGATGAAACAATTGACTTTTGGCAACTCTGGCGAAGAGCGAAAAAACAAAACACTCACGTGAACTCTGGCCATCGCGAATCTCTCCGGGATCGCGGTCTCTTTGGCAATTACTTCGACGATAAATCTGTCCTGATTGTATTCCGCCATGTATCCGCTTGTAACGAGCTTGCCGTCTTGCGTAACGTTGAACGGACTTGGCACTATCGAGCCGCTCGGCTTTTCCGATCCGTATTTGTACAGATTCGCGCTGGCGACGTAATAATGCAGAGTGCCGTTGTCGCCGACGTCCAAGTCGGACGCGGTTACTTTGGTCACGAAGTCGTTTATGTTCGCCATTGAGTTCACGCCCGCGTAATAATCGTTGCGCTCGAATATCGGCGGATTGTCGTTCTCGTCCAACACGGTTATCGTCACGTTCACATGGCCGTGCTCGGGGTGGCTGAACGGGTGGCCGGATTGCGTCGGATTGACGTAGAGATCGGGATCGTTGGACGCGAGAACGGAGAGAACGTACTTGTCTCTCGTCTCGCGATCGAACGACTTGTTCGCGTAAATGCTGCCGTCGGACTTGTCCATGTAAAAGGCGTAGCCCTCGTTTCCTTAAAACGAATCGACAATGCGTGTATTTTCTAAAGTTTTAATTGTTTTTTTTTTTTTTTAGAATATTTATATTTTTATTAAAACTCGAGACGTGAAGAACAACCGATTTTTTTTTTTTTCTGTTCAAGTTTAACTTCGCTGTCGAGAAACGTATTCTTCAGATATTTTTGTAATTTACCTGCTTCTATGTAATAGTAAACTTTCGCGTGTCTGCCTTCGTCCTTGTCCTCCGCCGTAACCTTGCCGATGAAGTAATCCTTCGGCCGGTTTTCCGACACGTGAAAATTGTACTCCTCGAAAAATTGCGGCACGTTATCGTTCGTGTCGACCAACTGAACTGTCAACAAACGCAAAGTCTCGTACGCCGTGGGACTGCCGTGATCGGCCGCCACGAGAACAAGCTGAAACAAACACGCGAATACGTTTTTCTTCAACTGTTGTTCGATCGGAAAACGAAGATAGAAAAAAAAAAAAAAACCCAGTCTTACCTCAAACTTGCTCTTGATCTCGCGATCGAGAATGATTTTCGAACGAAGTTCGCCGGTTTCTTGATCTATCGAAAATTCCTCGGTCTCCTGAACGTTTCTGTTGTTGATCTTCAAGTGGTAACTGACGCGACCGTTTTCCCCGGGGTCTCTGTCGATCGCTTTCACCGTCAATATCAGATAATTCGGAACGCCCGCGTTCTGAAAATTCCAAAGTTGTTTCGAACGAGGTGTCTTATAACAAGCGTTTCAAAACACGCGCGCGTTGTATTCAAATGTAGAAGAAAAAAAAAAATACCTCCGGTACTTCCACAGTTGCGTTTGTCAGTTCGGGCATCACGAACTGCGGTTTGTGTTGATTCACGGGGGTGACTCTTATGTCGACGTAACATCTGTCCGAGTGCGGACCGCTTCCGGCGCCGTCGCGCGCTTCGACCTCGATCCGGTAGGAACCGGATCTGCCGAGAAGAGCGGCCGCGGGATAAAGAATGCCGGTCTCGTGGTTAAGCGAAAACGACTCGTTCTCATTCCCGCTGACAATTGTGTACCAAACCTCGCCGTTGGTGCCTTCGTCCTGATCCACAGCTCGTACCTTCGAAAATATCACACACGATCATGATCACGATTGATCTTCTTTTTTGTATGCGACATTGAAAGAAAGATTCGGGGGAGGGAGGGGAGGGAAGGAAGACAATACCTGCAGAATGGGGGCCGGTGGATTGACGGACAGATTCTCCGCGACGGACGCTCTGTAGCTGTGTTGCGAGAATATCGGTCTGTTATCGTTCACGTCAATTAGTTTGACAACCACCGGCACGTTGGTGCTACGCCGAGCATTGACGTGAGCGTTGTCGCTGGCCATCACCGTTATGGTGATTTCCGATGTCATCTCTCTGTCGAGAACCGTCGCACCGCCCACCGTGATTTCTCCGGTTTCGTGTCCTGAGAGAAAAAAAGTTGCGTGAAAAATTACGCGTAAAAAGAAAAAGGATCCCCATCTATACTTTATATCCATCGCCGTTGCGATGAGATAATCGAACGCGTTTTTCGAACACGGCTCACCGATGTTGAAGTCGGACGCGTGCTCGCCAATTAAGCTGTAGCTGACGTCACCGAAAGATCCCTCGTCATCGTCCGTGGCCTTGACGACGATAACGCGCGTGCCAGGCGGCGAGTTCTCCTTCACCGTCGCGTTGTACATCTCCTTCTCGAACTTCGGATCCTGATCGTTAACGTTGATCACCGTTACGGTAACTTTCGCGGTTGCGGAGAGCTGCGGCACTCCGGAATCGTAAGCGACGACCGTGAATTCCAATTGCTTCGTTTCCTCGTAATCGATCACTTGACTGGTTCGCACAATTCCTGCGCGAAATGAGATACAATTTTTCATCTCAAAATAAATTTTTGTCTCATTCGCCGGGAGATCGGTATAAGTGCTAAATTGTCAAAAGAGTTTTATTTTTAGAAAAATTAGCTAAGATCGTTTGAATTTGATTACCTTCGCGGTGTGTCATCAAAAATTCCCGAAGATGGTTTTCAAGTTTGAACCGCGTCGATTTTATATCGACGTTTCGCGGACGTTTCAGAGTTCATCAGGTTTTCTAAAAAAAAAAAAAGGAACATCTAGCCGAGAGCATCTCAGACTCTTGAAATCCTGACGAGATGAACTTGAAATGTCCGACGAAACGTCGGTATAAAAATTCGGCGAATTCCTATTGAGATTTTCGTTTTGCCAACAAGACTTTGGCAATTCTTTGTTGATGAAAGAAAAAACCATCCAGTAGACACGACAATTTTTCTTGCTGGTCATACGATGGCAAAACTTTTTCCGCGTAAGAGAGCTTTGATGACGAAGCACTGCCTCGAAAAACGTGAAACTATTGCAAATTGGTTTTCGATCGCGGACATGTTTACGCGAGATTGACGTAAAATTTGCTGTGTATGTGTTTGTATACATATATATATATATATATGTATATATAAAACTTACCGGTAATATTATCAATATTGAAGTAAGGGCTGGGCGGGTCGATGGCGTATCCCGCTATGTTACTGTCGGCGTCCGTAGCGGTGAAAGCGCCTACGATAGCACCGGTGGGCTGCTCCTCCTGCATCTCTATCAGATATCGGGGATTTTCTCGGGTCCACGGCTTCAAAAATTCCGGCGCCATGTGGTTCACGTCGATAATGGTGACGACCAGCTTGCCTAAGGCGAAAAATTGCACAAAATTTGCGTGCGTCATAAACATGGCAATTGCATTTTCTATAAGAGTATATTTTTATTGTTAAATTTATACCTCGTCCCTGCTGCAAAGTAGGCGCCGTCGTGTCGCTGACGACGATCGTGACGCTCACCGTGGCCGCCACGTCTCGGTCCAGGGCGCGAACGACGGAAACTTGTCCGGTCGCGCGATCGACGGCGAAGAAATCCTGGGTCGAACAAGTTCAATTTTTTACAAACTTTGTTTGAACAATTTTCCGCAAAAACGTTTTCAAATCGAAAAATATCCTATATCCCCTTCTCTCGCGTACCTTGAAAGATTTGCTGTCGTTTACGCGCTGACCGTTTCTGTCAATTGCGGTGATTGGTTCGGAAATGGCGAAATTCAAAGCCTCGAGATTCGTGCTGTCCGGATCGGTCGCTTTCAATGTTGCGAAAACCGTGCCGATCGGCGTGTCCTCCGTGACCTCGGCCCGTTGCGTCTCGGGCGTGAAATACGGAGCCTTGTCGTTGCTGTTCTCGACTTGTATCATAAGCGTCGTCGTTCCGGTCAGACTCGGCGTTCCTGACGACGAGAATATAAACACACACGTCGCCAACACATCTCACATCAAGGAAGAGACACACTGTGTCTCTTTTTTTTCACGAAAATCGGAATTCTCACCTTTGTCGAACGCGATGATTTCCACGTGATAAGTGTTTTTCTCGTCGTAATCCAATTTGCGGGACACCGCGACGACGCCGGTTGTCTCGTTGATGGCGAAATCGTCGAACGCTCCCTTCTGTATTCGATAGACCAACTCCGCGTTCACTCCGCTGTCCGCGTCCGTCGCGGTCACCTCTTCCACGACAGTTCCTGCCGCGAGAAATCAGACAAAACGTTTACGCTGTATCATCATCAATCATTAACACGACAATGACGACAATGCGATTGCGCGTTAAAAAAAAAAAAAAATCATTCTCTCGTATCCGACGACCTAGATTGCGTAGATTTGATTGAAGATTGTTCGCAATATTGCGCGCAAGGATTGCGCGATATTGTCGTCGTTAGAGCGCGCGTGATCCACAGATGCTTACCGATCGGCGATATCTCCGCGATACTGGCCGTGTAAATGTCGTGCGGGAACACGGGCGCGTTGTTGTTAACGTCGCGCACGGTGATGTTGACGAGCGCGGAATCCACGAATGTGCCGTCGCTCGCCTGTATCGTGAGGCCGATCCAATCCTGAGTGGCGTTGGTCATGTCGACCGGGCTCTTGATGGTAATCTCGCCGGTGTCCGCATCTACGGCGAACAGCCCGAGCTCGTTACCTCCCACCAAAGCGTACGTGATCTTGGACGTTTTGTCCTTATCGCGCGCCTGCACCTTCAGCTCGGGCTCGAATTTCTCGGCCCCCTCGTCGACAACCGCGCGGTACTTGTCCTGCAGAAAACGCGGCGGACTGTCGTTCGCGTCTATCAGACTGATGCGCAACGAGACGCTCGTTGTTTGTCCTTTCCCGTTGTCGTCCGTCGCCTAAAAAAAAAAAATCGGAAGATTTTTTTTCCTCAAAAGATGTTGAAAATTAAAGCAACACATTGTGTATATAAAAAAATATCTCTCGTATGTAATATGTAAAAAATATATTATATATATCTGTTATAAAAAAAATATAAGTATAAATTAAATATATATAAAATATATATAAATATAAAATAATATACAACCAAGATTATTAAGATTGATATGAGCCAATTGATATATATACGTGCATTATATATATATATTTATTTATTTAATTCCCTTAAACGTGAAATTAATATACGGAAATTCTTAAATTTAATTTAATTCAAAAATTAATAAATAACATATATTACATAAATATATATTATATAATATAATATATATAGTATATGTATATATATAGTATAAAATATAGGGAGTTGTTTTATAAAGTGTATCAAAAATATTAATCTTTTAATATCCCGTGTAAGTTTTTCTCTCACGGGACAACGCTCGCAATTATTATAGTTGTGTGTGTGTGTGTGTGTGTGTGTGTGTGTGTGTGTGTGTGTGTGTGTGTGTGTGTGTATGTATATGTATATATGTCTAAAAAAAGTGAGATTGGTTACCTTGTAGGTGAGGAAGTATTCGGTCTGTTGCTCGTAATCTAGACACGGGGACGTGCCGAGCGTCTGGCAGGGCGCGACCGTGATGATGCCGGTTTTCTTGTCGATCGCAAAATGCTCGGCGCCCTGACCGAGTAATTGATAGACTATGCCGGCGGTGCCGAAGCTGCGTAACACAGAAACCCGTGAGACGTGAGAGACCGGAGAGGGTGGAGGACGGAGGGAGGGGAAAGAGGGGGATCGCACTTTCAAATTACTCGGTGCGGCACAAAGCTAAAGCCGAGCTAACGAACGCTTACCGGCCGCTGTCGCGATCCTTCGCTGTGATCGTTATAATTGGGCTCTCCGGAGCCGCCGTCTCGGATATCGAGGCTGTGTACGTGGGGCTCCCGAACGACGGGGCATTATCGTTTGCATCCGTGATGGCGATCGTTACCGTCGCCGTTGACGACAGTTTCGGATTCGTGTGCACCTCCTCGGCGACGACCTGGCAACGATAATCGCGATAATTCTCGTCATCACCGGGTCTGAGTTTAAGCTAATGCGCAGAGTTGCAGTTTCGAATTCTCGCGTCGATTCACACTCGTTCGTTTTTATTATTGTTTCGGAAACAAAAATCAATTTAACCCGCCTTTTGAGAGAGAGCAATTTTTTTTTTAATAATCGCCTTACCAGAATAATGAATTTCCGTTGATTGGGATTTTCGTAGTCGAGCGAGCCGTTGGTGACGCGAATGTTCACGGACGTGCTGCCGGTCGCCAGCACCGGCTCCACCGTGAACGCGCCCGTTATGTCTTCGAGTCGCAGGGAGAACACGGAGTTGAGACCCTTTTGAGACACACAAACGCACGTTATTTTTCGCCGTGTGCGAGCGAGAAGTGCAACTTCTCACTCTCTCTCTCTCTCTCTCTCTCTCTGTCTCTCTTCCGACGGTAGCATTTTACGGCGGTCAATAGATGATTGTTTCGAAAACGAGATTTCAGAAAACACGTCATGAATTATTTAAACGCGTTCGCTGTAAACGTTAACGCGCAAACATTTATAACAAGCGGACCGCATTAAAACTTGACGTTTTTCCGACGAGCGTCCGTTGATAAAAAATCCGAATAATTCGAATGCATTAACATAAATATTGAATTAACAAGCGTTTATATCGCGTAAGTTTCTGTAATTTTCTCTCTCGGGTTTTTCGACAAGTTGACATTAATCGTCGAATTTGCATCCAATTGTCGATAATATACGCAATTTGCATTTTGCTCGATCGAAAGAGAGAGAGACAGAGCGCACTTGAAAAACAAAACGCACAAGTTTTTTTTTTGTTTTTTTTTCTACCGATCGAATCTCGGAGAAAACTCACCACGTCCGGGTCTTTCACCGTCATGTCCAGATGCGGCAACGGCGTGCCGTCCGGCACGTTTTCCGGGATCTCGATGTTGTACTCGCGTCGATTGAACGTGGGCGGCTCGTCGTTGACGTCCTTAATCGTCACCGTCGCCTTGGCCGTCGATACTGTCAGTTTGTCGTTGCCGGGCATGCCGTCGATTAATTCGCGAGCTTTCACAATCAGCGTGAGCACGCCCGTCGAGTTCTCCAGCGCCTCTCTGTCCAGCGGCTTCGCCGTTCTCAACTCGCCCGTGTCGTCGTCCAGCAGAAAATAATCGAACGGGTCTGGAAAACGGCATTCGAAACGTCGTCGCGTTTTAAAATAAAGACTCATTACCGTCACTCCAATTATCTTTACTGTCAGTCAGTAATTTATATTCGACATTCTCAAGTTCACATTTTTTAATATATGAGAAAAAATTTAAAAAAAATTTACAAATATCGTATATTTCACATGCGAGATTCATTAAAAAAATCTTGCCGCAAGGTCTGCGGAGAGAGATCAGGTTTCTGAACTGTTCAAGAACAGTTTTTTTTTTTTTTTTTTTTACTAAAGTACTTAAGATCCAGGAAAATTATTAAGAAAATATATGAATTTCATATTTTATATACGAAATTAATTGAAACTCCACATCAGAGTTTGCGGAGAGATCAGTTTTCCGTTCAAGAACATTTTTTTTTTTTTAATCCAAAAGCACCAAAAATTTAGAAGAAAATATATAAATTTTGTATATTTTATACGCGAAATTAGTTAAAATTCCAGACAAAGTCTGCGGAGAGATCGGCGACGAGGATTCAGGTTATAAACGGCAGACTCACTTGTAACCAGTTCGTACATCATCTTCCGCGGCATACCCCGGTCGCCGTCTCGGGCCTTTACGGTCATCACGAGAGTCCCGATGGGATCGTCCTCGAATACTACACCTGTTAGCGAGTCCAGAAATTCCGGCGGACTGTTCTGAATGTCCGCCACCTTGATCTCCACGCCGGTGGTTTCATTGTTCAGCCCGTCCTGCGCAACACAAAATTTCGCACATTTCAGGTTGCCGTCTGGTCGTGGGATTAATGTCGCGCAGTTTCCGCTTTTACGACATGAGAGTTGTAATTCTACTCCCTCCTCCCATTTGCGCGATCTCCGCAAATTTCGTTGCGTCTCTAATTTCTGAGACTGTCCCCGACTGCAAATTTTAATGTTCGACAGCTTGTTTTTCGCGAGAAATTTTTTCTGACGCGTCGCGCGAATCTCAGAACGTACTTAAATGTTTCGTAGAAAAAAAAAAAAAAAAAAACAACTTTGATAGAAATATATATGTCTTCCGTGCCGCAACTAAATTCGAGATCGCTTTAATCCGCGAGCGGAGGTTAACTCGCATTTGCGGTGCGGGTTCTCGTGAAGTAAAAGAATAAGCGTAAAATTAACTCGACCGCGCTTTTTATTCGACCGATTTATAAAAAACGCGCAAAGACCTGCGAGGCCTCCGTGTTCCTCCGTCGCTTTTCATCGCCGCCTCCGTTATAATTACGCGCGCGCTATCGCGAGCGAAACCATCTTCTTGAGAGAGGAATGACGTTTTCGTCGCTTCCGGAGAGAGAGAACGTGTAATTAAAATCAATCTCCGTTCCGGGGAAAGAGGCTCTCTATCTCTCTCTCTCTCTCTCGTGCGCTTTCGCCGTTATACGAGCGCGCCAAAGAGTGTCGCGAGTGACTCCGCAATTATCTCTTTATGCACGATCTCGCGCGCACGTAAGTACACCGAGACGTTGATTAATTAATCTTGGCTACATCCCGCGCGCGTCTCTCTCCCGCGCTTGTTTGAGTCGCGAGAATTACGCGAGTTTTATGCAATTTAATCTGTTTTCGTTGGCGCAATTCTTGAGTCGCGATCGAAGAGTCGGAGAGTTTTTCTTTTCGCACGCGTCGCGAAACTTGTTTTGTGAGAAATGGGATTTTGAAACGGGCTGTATGTAAAGTTTCATTTCTTGATTCGAGTTTATGCTCATTGACGCCATTGTATTTTTTTTTGTTTTTGTTTTTTATAAGATTTTCCCCCGCCGAAAAACCGTTGCGTTTCTCCCGGGGGAGAAGGTAAACAAATTTCTACTCGATTTTCTTCAGATTCGCGCCATATACCATCTCGGGCGTTGCACAAGGAGAGAGAGAGAGAGAGAGAAAGAGAGAAAATACCGCGCGGAATCTCGATGAACCGAGCGGAAAATAGCTCGCATCCATCACACGCGAATACATATAAGATCTAATAAGCATAAACGAGATATGCTTACCGCGCGATAGCGCAGGGTTTATGATGTAACGCTTGCGCGCGCGTATGTGTGCGAAAACGCGCGCACTGACAATGAATCACGCGAGAAGGCGGTTTATGATTTTTGTTTTTTTTTTTTTTTTTTTTTTTTTACGCGAGCCTGAAAAGTTTTCCGCGCGTGTTTGTACGCGTATTTCGTTTTTATATCTCGAGAATAACGATCGAAATCAAAGGGTAAACCGGGGAGGGTAACTAAGGTTTCCGGTTTCCACCCGGGTACATACCGCTTTTTATCAGCAAACTCCCCCCGCCCCCGCCCCCTTTTTTGAAGCCACGTAAACTCGATAGTGTTCTTCGCGCTCTCACCCCCGGGGGGCGCGCGCTTTTATTTTAAATAATATCACGTGTGTTTTGTTTCTCTCTCTCTCTCTCTCTCTCTCTCTCTGTCACTTGTGTCGCAACAAAGCGAAGGACGCCTGGACGGCTCTAGAATTACGTTGTTTTTATCCAAAAAAATCGGATAAACAAATAACGCGATCCGCGTTCGCAAAACTGGGTAACGTGGGTAACGCAAGGGAGAGATGACTCGCGCGACGTATCTTCCAACGTTCATTGAATCTCATCAAAAAGATTTATATATTTTAATTAGTATCTCATGTGATTGCTATATTGTTAAGTGGATATATATGTAAAATCACTTATTACCATGTGTTCGTTAATTTAAAAAATTGAATTAATTTCATTAGATTGTGGAATACATGGTGGGCTATGTAGATTTTTATGTTTTTGTGCCACTAAAAGTAATAAAGAATTTTATATCTTGATTTACTTTATATAACAAATAATATCATATATGATATATTCACTATATTTTTTATTTACAATATATATATATATTATATATATTTAATTTATTTTACATTTTAATACCGCGAATTTTGCCAAATTGTTTTTCCGTTCCGACTGACCCATGCATGCGCACACCTTCTCTAGCTTGCGTCAAGAAGCTTCAGGAGATATCATCTATATCTTTTATACACAATATCTGCCGGCGCGTCTCCGTCCGTGCTCTTGTATAAATTTGTATCCTGAATTCGACCGCAATCTCGGATGTCACATACGCATCTGGTTATGAATAGATTTGTTCGGGGGGTCGTCGTCATCGTTGCGAGGGAAGCGCACAGCTCATCGGAGCTGCTTTCCCCCGCAGCCGCGGACACATACATAAATTACCAGCCAATTCTCCGAGAGTTTCCCCTCGAAGGGTTACATGAAGGTACTTACGCTCGCTCGCAGCAGCAGCTGATAGAAAGGTCTCTCCCGGTAGTCGAGGGGTTGCCGCAGCACCAACGCGCCCACGTACGTGTTCTGGCTCTTCTCAACGTTGACGATGCCGAACTTCTCGCACGCGTCCTGGAACTGCAACGAAAAAAAGCCAAATTCTCCGTTCGTTCTCAAAAAATCTCGCGCGCGATCGGAAATTCTCAAGCGCCGCAAGTGTTCGCGCGCGCGCGCGCGCGCAGAATTCATAAATTCGCCTCGTTTAAATTATGCGCACACATCATTTTGTTGTTGTGAAATTACAAATTAAAATTTCGCGCGATGCAAACACACACACACATCGTCGAGAATACACACACAATTCAATTTGCATTCGAATTTCGAAAATGGAAAAACAAACACGCGTGTCTCCTAATTTAATAATTAATTTGCGGCAAATTGTGCCCTCGACTCTCCTGTTTGTCACGAGCATCTCTCAATTAGCGTTGCTGTCGAAATCGCGATCGAAAGCTGCGACAACGACGACGACGACGACGACGACGATCGAACACATTCATACGGCGCTTTGTTTTACGAACGCGGACTGATGATTCGCGCGCCAAAATCCCGAGACGTTGCAAACATTCGTTATATGTTTAATGACCGCAGATGCGATCGCTGCGTCTGACCATGTTGCGCACGGCAGCAGACGGTGAATTTCGCGAGCGGAACGGAAAAGCGCGCGGAGCATTAAAGTTTGCCGCTGCAAAGCCGCCGGGCCATTAGTTAAAAGGTTTTACGGTTTTATTGGTCACGGCTAACAGCCCCGCCGGAATTTATCGAGCGGATATGACGTAGGTTGGGCAGTGGCGCTTTATATGTACTAATATCCCGGCCACTCGTCTTTTCCCGAAAAAGATGCGATAGGAAGAGAAATAGAGCGAGAGAGAGAGAGAAAGAGAGAAACGTCGGAGGCTGCAGAGATAATTTTCACGAGCTGCGAGATGATATACGAATTGGACTTTTCTCGCTGGAAGAGAGAGAGAGAGAGAGAGAGAGAGAACGTTCGTGCGATACGCGAACGTCGTTTTTCCCGTCGACCGAATTCTCGAAGCGTATTCGCGGGGGTCTCTTTTGCCGATGCGAAACGAA
>QVNW01002367.1:0-11298 GCA_014825475.1 Pseudomyrmex flavicornis
AAAATAATCAAACCGGTTAGAAATTAAGCACAATAGAATAATAAATGCCTTGCGGAATAATAATGAAAAATGTAAAATATTATTATTAGGTAAAAACTCAGCAATTTTAATGTCAACAAAGTTAATTTATTTTTGATCGACGGTTTTCAAGAACAAAACACTACAGCACTTGGTGGTTTCTCACAAAAGCTTAACACGAAAATGAGCCACAATCTGATTTTGATATATAGAAAATGATGTGAAATTTATTCGATGATCACGTAATGCTTGACAAAGATCACAGGAAGCACGTTTTTTATATGCTGAATAATGAATATGTTATACATATATACAAGTGTGCATGTTGAATACATGTAAAATAGACATTGGCTCTTTTTTATTATGGAAATCGACATAAGAATACCATTGTATGTAGATGCATGGGTAAACAAAACGTGATGAGTTGTAAGAAATTGTAATCAAGATTTATAATGTAAAAAAAAAACATCTATTTGATCAGATTTAAGATTGTAATTCAATCTAATAAACAATCTCTAATATCGAGGTCAAGCAGTGGTTGGTTGTGAAGAATATCAAATATCGTACACGTACGTTCTACGTGGTAAACACACATCTATTCGTTTTTATATATCAATATATCTGAAGCACGTAAGACAAATCGAATTACCGAGAGCAGACAGTCGTGTCAGAACTCTCGTTGTACAAGAATGGAGCGATGGGCTGGAAAAGTAGCTGTTGTTACTGGAGCCAGCGCCGGAATCGGCGCCGCAATTGCACGAAGTCTCGTCAAACGAGGTGAGGAAGAGGTTTGATATTATACAATGTATCACATATAACTGTCACCTGCGGGATAAACAAAAATTGATTTAATTCAAGGATACGAGAAATTTGATGTTGCAATCTCAAGCGTTTATCTCTGTTTGTAGCATAAGATAAATTTTGTTATTCGAGAGAAATTATTATCGTTTTCATAGTAAATGAAAACAAGATTAGAGGTGCTAGAATTACGCAATATGAGATAGAAAGAGAGAGAGAGAAAGAGTAAGATTTATCTATTGGAAAATACTTTCATATTTTAAAGCCCTATGGCTTTTTGCATTTCATCAGGTATGATAGTGGCAGGCTTCGCGAGGAAAATGGAAAAAATAAGGGAAATTGCTGATAGTTTGGAAGATTCCCCGGGAAAGCTCCACGCTGTGAAATGCGATGTGAGTAAAGAGGAAAGCGTAATCGTGGCTTTCGCATGGGTAAAGGACAATCTTGGATCAGTAAGCATTCTCGTGAATAGCGCTGGTATCACTAAGGAATCTTCGCTTATTGGTAAAAAAACAACTTGAGAATTAACGCGACAATCAGAGAATTATCTTCGTCTTTTTAACATACATTATAATTTCTAACTAATAAATAATTATTTTTTAGAAATATTCAAAGCAAATTTATCTAACGACTTTTTGTTTTTCTTAAAAAAAAGAAAATTACTTGAATCTTTCATACACACAGACGGTACTTTGGAAGATTGGCGATCTGTTTTCGACGTGAATGTTCTCGGTCTCTGCCTATGTACACGCGAGGCCGTTCGTATGATGCGTGAAACGACGGTCGACGATGCCGTTGTGATCCACGTGAATAGTTTGGCTGGAGAACGGCTGCCTTTCGTGCCGGGAATCAGCGTATATCCGGCGTCAAAACGCGCCGTTACCGGGCTTGCCCAGAATCTGCGTCACGAGCTCGCAGGCACACGTATACGCGTCTCGGTAAAGCACTCGAAATATGAAAAAGCAATACATTTACACAATGAGACAATAAATATGATTTTCAAGAAGACAATATTACGTCAAATATTAGGTTTACTCACAGTTTTTTGTTACACACAGAGCATCAGTCCGGGATTAGTTGCAACGGAGTTTATGGCTTCCTACAGTATATTCTCCGCTGAAGCGATGATGGCGATGCCGACTTTGAATCCGGACGATGTTGTGGCAGCGGCGATTTACATACTGTCGAATCCTCCTCACGTTTTGGTATACATCTTATACATATCTTTAAATATCTCTTCATTCTATAATAAAACTTCAAATTAGTTGTCAAAATCTTCTTCTCGCTGCAGGTACAGGACGTGGTGCTGAGACCTCTGGGTGAATCGTGGTAATCGAGTTTTTACAATTATACATGTATATTACATATGCATAAACATATGTACAATAAATGTAAAATCTGTGCGCAATTTTATGCTTTCTACGAGAAAATATTTATCTAAACAAAAATAAAGTTTATGAAATCTTTTTTTATTTACCTGACCTGATCAAAAATTCCGAGCTACTTAGCTTCTCAAGACGCTACAGTTGTTACAAAAACTCTTGTAAAACTTCCTTCGGTAAGATTTACAATTTAACTTGCAAATCTCTTCCAGTCAGCGAACGCAAAACTTGTCGACCGGCAACAGAGAACAAAATTTCACATTAGTCGCGCAATCGAATGTTGAAAAAAAATCTTTTGTACGCAGACGAGCCGGAGTCGTTGATCTGCGAGAAATTGTTTGCACTCCGGCACAGTCTGATGCAATACACTCAGCAAAGCTGATCAAAATATGTTTTCGTCTTTTGCGGTCGCGTCCTCTTCTTCGGAAATACTCGCACGAATTTTCGTCAGCATCCCTCTCGTCGTATTTTTTGTATCTTCAAGATATAATACTACTTAGAGTGCTTGTTTTGTAAACTGTCAGCGGACACGTATCTATATTTTAACAATTCAACGATATTCGTAATCAATATATACGTACCGTTTCGTTTCCGCGATAATTAATGTCCGCGAATTCGTTTCATTGCCGATATCGAGACGGCGATACGAATTATCTGCGAGCACACGCTAGTCTTAATGAATGGAGGGGTATATCACCCTTCGCGGAGATTTACGTACCGAAAACAAGCGTAAAAAAATATAGTGTGCAATAACCGCGCGGGAATACATCATCCAGAAGACGTGCAGAAAAAAACAATAAACTATCTATGGACAGTCGTAGATTACGCGACCTCGTAATCAAGGGCCAGATTTTTCAGCACGAGTATAAAAAGGTGTCCGAGCTTGTGGATCAGCATGTAGACGCTTCCTACGACAGCAAGCAGTAAAGCAGTTTATTTTCTCTTCGTGACATTAAAGCTCGCTACGCGAAAAACTTTGAACATGAGTCCGCTGATGAACAAAATCGCACTCATCACCGGTGCCAGCACCGGAATCGGCAAGGCAATCACCGAGGAATTGGTATCGAAAGGACTCAAAGTCATCGGACTTGATCAAGATTTGAACAAGCTGAAGGTACGTTTAACGTCGTTAAACAACAGAGAAGAGTTCATTTAGAGCTAAAAATAAAAACAGAAAAATTATTACAAAGAAACTCTATTTATTTAAAAAATTTTTTAGAGTTGCTTGCGTGTGGCATAAAGTACAGATAGTATCTATTATGAATTTGAAAATACGTTGCTAAATATACAACAAAAATTACTCAAACTCATCAGTAGTATCAAACACAACATATAAAAATAATAAAGAGTCTTAAACGAGCATAAATTAGATGTTACACAATTAATCCAATATTTTTCTCTTCTGATCAAACTAATCTCAAAAACAAACGTTGCTAAAAGATTTGAACTCTCACAGTTGCTAGCGGAAGAACTGAAAGGCAAACCCGGCAAGTTGTATCCTCTTCAGTGCGACTTGAGCCTTCAGAACGAGATCGAAGGCGCGTTGGAATGGGTTGAGAAGAATCTGGGAGCCGTAGACATCTTGATAAATAGTGCCGGCATCAGTTTGGACTCGTCCAGTATCACTGGTGGCACAGAGGAACTCAAGAAGACTCTCGACATCAATGTGCTCGGCTTGACGTGTGTTACGAAGGGAATTTTACAGATAATGAAGAACAAGGGTAATTTTTCTTTTAAACCGAATCAAAATGATTTTTATATTTAATGTGGCTAATTTTATGTGACGAATAAAATGGACTCTAGGATTAGATAATGGCGCCATTATTAACATCAACGACGCCATCACCTGGAAAGGCTTACCTCTCGCCTCCGATCGTCCACTTTCTCCGGCATACACAAGCAGCAAGTCCGCACTAGCTACATTGACCGAATATCTTCGTTTGGAACTGGCGCAGAACGAATCCAACATCAAAGTAATTGTAAGTACTTTAAATTACATAAAGATAAAAAGATATAAGTTAAGTATTAGTTTTATACGGTATTATTATTATAAAGTAACTTTTGCTTTTTTTAAAAAAACTCTATGAAACAGAAATATTAAAAAGTATTAATAAATATTAATACTAAGTATATACTTAGCTTAATATGTTCTCCTAATACATAAATGAAATTTTTTTTTTTTTTTTTTTTCCAATTAAATGAATATTTTTCTTTTGTGCGACAGAATATTAGTCCCGGCTTGGTGGAGAGCGAGATGACCCAGCAATGGTTGAAGGAAAATCCACGATTAGCTTTGAAGCCCAAGGACGTGGCAGATGCTGTTCTCTTCGTGTTGCAAACTCCGGAGAACGTGCTTATTAAAGATCTTATTATTACTCCCATTCGAGAGATATAAGCCAGCAAATTGAACGAAATCGTGGTCTTTGATGAATATTTTAGTATTTGAAAACACAAGTTGATAACACAACACACAAGTTGATAACAGATCTGTTATAACTGATTGCAATAAAAAGCATTTATAAATAATATGGCATCGATTTGTTGATTTCTTTTGTTAATTTCATTGACAAAGAAAAGGAACATATATTTTTTTAACAATATCGCATAATTTAACTCATTAAAAAAATAATTACTAATATAAAACTTTAAGTTTCTTTGCATTACTTACCTGCGATCAATGATTACAGTAATATATGTATATTAATATTCTTATTCTACACATCAAACTGGAGATTTGGATTCATAAATATAGTTCATGGACGATAACTGGAGAATAGTAGCATAAAAATAAAGTTGTCAAGTTTACATTTGTACGTATTTATTTCTCTCATCCCGTTTATTATTAGTTCAATAATCTCACAAATTTGATATTCTATGAAAAGGATTGTGCAAAAAAAAAGCAAATACATATATATATATATATATATATGTTAGAACAATCCTATTTGAATTAAAATGTGAAGCAATCCGTGTGTTACTTAGTGCCTATAGATGTGAGGAGATATAATTTTGCTTTAACGCAGCACTCAAGTATGTACACAATGCACTGAATAACAAATAAAAACTAGCACATGATAAAATTGGTATATAATAAATATGTCTATAATAAATTGGTACATAATAAATTTTTGTGTACAATAATTTTAAATAAACGCGATTGTCACTATCATTTTATAGACAATCACGGGTATTTGGGTGCCTGTGGATAAATACACACTATTCAAGAACGTTTTTTAAAGATTCGATGCTATTCATGTTTTCCTTATACAGCTATGCCATTTGTGTAACAATTAACTATAGAAGAAAGTGAGAGTTAAAAGAAATAACATAAGATACGTAAAAATATTTGGATATCTATTGTTGTTAATCGAACAGAAAAAGCAGAATTGTTATCGATTAATTACGAAATCTGTGTCTTGTGTTATATACACAACAGATTTCATAACAAAACAATGTGAATGAAGCTGAACACAGAAAGGAAGATCGATTTATTAAATGCAAACACATCTTAAAGACTTCCGAGGAGGGTTTTGTATTGCGTGTTACTAATAAATTGCATTTGCCTTGTTTTTGGTGACAAAAAATGAGATGTATATATATATATATATATATATATAACACGGATGTAAGTATATCTCCAAAAAGAGAACATGCAGAAATAAAGATCGATATAGTATATAATATTTTTCAGATAGAAACTGTTTGCAAATACCTTACGAGCCATCATCTTATCTCCGTTTTCTCCCTTCAGAGAAATCCGACTATCTTGTCGACACGCGAAATCCCACGAGTAATCCAAACATCTGTATCCGACCTAGGCGAGAAATCCCCTATGAAGCGCGAACGACATCACGTTTTTTTTTCCAAATCCATCCATTCATCCTTCCATATTGCGTAATTGTTTCACTTAAACGATCCGATCCGTTCGACACGATCCGCTGATTATACGATACGGTCCAACGCAGGCAATTAGTATCCGTATCCAAAAACAGAGAGATCCGTTTGTGCATATTACTAATTTATCCCCTTTTTTTTCCGAATCCTGTCCAAAGGCATCCTAATCCAAATATATCCAGAATCCTGTCCGTTGTACTCCTCTAAAAGAAGCTATGAAGTCACAGTTCCCTCGGTTTATTCAAACGTACCATCCTCTTGTTTATGACGAACGAACGCCGAAGATTCGCACTGTGATTTACCACGTAACGCGACGGGAAGATGCACTCGACGAAACTTTGTTTTACGACGATTATGAGTCACCGATCTTATCGAAACGATTGTACATCGCGCGCGATAGTCTTTCGAAAAGTTACACTCTTTCCATCCCTTTCCGATTAACACTAAATACTTTTTTTTTTTTGTTTGTCTTACGTAACGACTGTTAACAGTCGATTCTAATATCGACGTATCATTCGTTGTATCAAAGAGTGGATAAAAAAAAAAAACAACACGCGGACATTTCGTTTTCTCCGCCGAAAACGATCCGAAAAATAATAAAATCTTCACTACGAGTTCAAGAAACTATATAAACAAAAATGCTCCCGATCAAAAATCTGCACAGTTGACAATCCATTACTAGTTTGACCATTCCGACTATAAATGATATGACATGATTGTGCGAAAATAATATTTATGTACATACATAAACATATCCGAAGCACCTTAACGGAGATCCAGATAGAAATATTCACGCGACATAATTGAGAAAGTTCCACTTGCGTTATGTTTCTCATTTGAAAAAACAGCGTTTAGCTTCGATCTAGTATTCTACTATCAAAAAGAAAATAGTTTGCCTCCTCGTAATGGACTTGCCAACATTTCCTGATCTGGAGTAAATCCTGCTAATTGAGGATTCTTGAATCGTATCCACAAATGCTGAGAAATGTATTCCGATATCCTGAATTTCCTCTTGAAAGTATCCCATATATCCCGCTATTTTCACGTTTTATCTTTTAATTCTTATCCTTTTTAATCCTTTTTTTTATTTTTTTATTTTTTTAAATTTATCCTCTCCGTCTCAACGAAAATCCGTCCGATCAACGCAATCCATCTCATCCAAACGCCAAGTGAATGTGTATTATATCCATCCAAGAAGTAAGATCGTGTTGATTTCAGTTTTTTTTCACTCATTGTGTTATATCCAATCCAATATACAAAAGAAGAAAAAATACATTAGTTTCTTATATAATACAATAAGTCAATGCTACGTATACAAGATATCTTTTATGCAAATGTTATTCCTGTGATGCACGTTAGAAAATGTGAAAACTGCATGTCTAGATTTTGTAAAATAATTTTAATTCATGAACAGATGATTCGCACAATATATAAAGTGCTTATACGGATCTCACACGAGTCTCAATAATATTGTCGTTATCAATCATAAATATTAGTTGATACCGAATATTATTAAAGATTGTTGTGTACAGATCCGCAAACAAATTGTAAACATAATAAAGACCTTTGTATAATTAATCATTTTCGATATCAACAAACATACTTATTTATACTGACAGTATTATTGGCCGTGAAAGATCGGTATAAGAAAGAGTTCACAGGAAATTAATTTGCACACAATAGCATCGTTTAAAATGCATGATATCAAATGTTTTCCTTTCAATAACTTCTAGAAAAATGAATGACTTCTTGAAATTTACGAGAAAAGTTCAAGCTCCATCTCTACTTTTTTATATCAATTTTGCAAATACGTGAGAAAGGAAAACATAAACACAGAAATGCAAAAGACATATCAATTAATTAGTTTATGAATATCGTCAAATTTTTCAGGCGTTACCTCCTGTTTATTTTAATTAATTTTCTGGATACGATAGTAGTCGTCCAGATTATTTTCGTAACAGATATCGTGTAGTTGCACACCGAGGAGAAGTGTTAAATTTTATATTGAATTTACAAATTTCATCGAAAAACAAATAAATCATTCTTGCAAACTTGGAGAATGATTCACGAAACGTTGTTATTCTAATTGCATTTTGTTATCAAGCAAAAAAATTTTGCTGCGCTAATTATAATATATAAAATACAATTAATATATGTAGTGTGTCACGCTTATATATTTAGTGATATGAGATATTGTCATCACTACGTTTTATTCGGTTTTAGAATTACATTGAATTAAACGATAAATCAAACAAAAGTTGAGTTGTGTAAACAATCTTGAGGTATTTATACACTCAAAAGTTAAAACTTGTTAATTTTTTTATATACACTGCATACAGATATATGTATACATATATATGTTAGTAATAGTAGTATATATATTCATGTAGTTGAACATCAATGTCAGTTTGGCAGTATACAAAATATAAATAGTATTTTATAATACTATGTATATATTATCATATAAGCAGTTTGACGAGTTATGACAAAAAGCATCAGATAAGTATTAATGTAAGCACTTATTTCATGTAAATGTTAGTACATTCAAGTTTTACCCCATGTTTTTTTTTTTTTATTTATTTATTTATTTATTTTTTATGTCTTTACACATCCGTTCATTATTCAAAGGAACTATCTGCTCCCATTATCTTGTATGCAAATAGCGAAGTGAAGTATTGTAAATGTGCATGACAATATTGTTATAAAAGATTAGAAAAAGAGACTTTGTTTAGGCTTTAAGATGTCAACTGGCAAATAGATATCTGATTGTTAGGATAATATTTGTGTACATTAGCAAATGATGGATGAGTTTATTGTCAATTCAAATTCTATTCGCACAATAGATGTATCACAGTGACATCACTAGGTCTTATGTCAAGCACAAAGCCGAAATAATAAGCACAAGTTAGAATTTTCAAATTGATGCGTTTGAGAGCCTTCAGCAATAATACTTCAAAATTGTTACACACACATTTCACAGATAGCAGTGATGACAAAATAAGTTGGCAGGTATGAAGGAATGTATTTTTAGATTTAGTTCTCATGACTTTTAGATATTAAACAGTTACATGTGAATCATGAGCACGATTTCATTTTTTTTTTTTTTTGTAAAGGTAATAAAATATATCAACTGTCTTAAGTCAACAACTTTAAGCCTAGTGTCACCAAGAGTTTATTACAATGACTGAAAAAAAATGAAATAACTGCTCGTATTAAATATATATTTACTTTCGAAAAAACAAGAAATTCAAGAATATAATTTATAGAAGACTTATATATGTATGAAATGAATCGTGCTCGAATTATACACTAAATACAAGTATATAATTAACGGTAATGAATGTTATTTTGTAAATGACATGAGAAATTAATATAAATTTCTTTTTACAAAATATTGTCTGTGCTGTTTCTTGGAGTTTTCATCAATTTTAGAAAAGAAACAAACTTTGCAAGGAAGAAAAATCGGTAAAATCTGGTACTTATATTATCATGTGAGACATACGTACACACTAGTCGTATGAACGAGATCTGGAGCGAGATCGGGATCGCGAGTAACGTCTCAAAGGCGAATAAGTAGGAGAGCCACGTCGACGAGGACTATAACTTCGTGACCGACTACGACCTCTTTCTCTATCTTCACTGCGTCCTCTGTCACTGTGATCTTCCTTTACTCGAATGTAAGCAACTTCACCCTAAATAATAAACAATTAAAATAATTTCTTGTTGAAATAGAATTGCAGTAATTCGAGTAAAATGATCCGAGTATCCAAATCAACAAATGTTCTCCAGATTCAAGCTGCAGCTCTATTTATAAGACAAATATATTATATCAAAACATCCTACCTCGTGTGATCTAAATCTTGAATCATCTAATTTCTTCACAGCATACTTCATGTCATCATGTCTTAAAAATTCAACCACTCCGGTTCCATCTTTATAAACATCAGCGAAGCATACATCACCAGCTTCGCGCATGTGATCTTTAAGATCTTGCCAACTTCCAGATGGTGGCAGGCCAGTTACCAACACTCTGTACTGAGATCGCCGTGCAGGAGGGCCACGACCACGAGAATTGCTCATTTCACCACGACCGCCTCTGCCACTGTCTCCAGCGCCACGTCCACCACGAAAATTGTTGCTTGGTCCACCCCCTCGTGGAAATTCAACTCTTAATCTATAACCGTCATAGTCATAACCATCTCTGGCATGTACTGCATCTTCTGCATCTCTGAAAAAAAAATTATTTTGAAAAGAATAAATTCCAACATCTTCAGCAACAAAAGTGTTACATAATTGTCAGTAAAATGTTTAACTGAACATAAACTTTGGTACAACATACAAATTCATTACCTTGCATAATGAATAACTAATGATAATATATGCGTACGCATTAAACAATCACAAGTGTAACTTCAAATTGACCAAAAACTTACCTTGGATCATCAAATTCAACAAAAGCAAATGGTGGACCCCGGCGGTTTTTCAGATCGACAAATGTGACTTTGCCAAATTTGTAAAAAAGATCTTGAATGTCTTTGGTGCGTATATCCGGCGGCAAATTTCCTACGTATATTCTACACTCATTTCTCCCTCCATGCGACATGTTTCGTTTTTCAGATATGGAGTTACGAAGTACGGAACAAACAAAAGTGCTGCAGAATAATTTGTTATGCGCAGCGACAGCCGCTATTATTTTATATAGCGTCTAATGGTCTAAGTCTAAACACTGACGAAACACGAAACATACAAAATGGAGATTACCGGTGACCGCAATCCAACACCACGGTTGATCAATGGAAATATGGGGATCAAGGTCCGGAACCGTCAACCAAGTTCTGAGACTTCCAAGCACAAAAACGGCATTGTCATAGCGCATGTTCATAGCGCATTTGGTGTATCATTCCCGAGATGCGCAGTGTCTGACCAATCAGAAAGTTGAGACTAGAGAACCTCCTGAGAGAGAATCGCCAACTTAGTCATGTGACCAGCTACGCCGCGATTGGCTGGCATCAATATGTGCGGATTTTGACATGCGACGCCAGTGGGTTAGTGACAGTTAAATATTAGTAATTGTGTTTTGAACTCGATATTATATACTCGATATTATATACTCGATATTAAATTTGTTATAAATTGAATGATTAAGTGTTTATTAGTTGAAAGTAACTTTTATTATATAAGAGATGTATATTTAGGAGTTAAAGTT
>QVNW01002368.1:0-22190 GCA_014825475.1 Pseudomyrmex flavicornis
TTTATAATAATTTTTAAATTAATAATAAATACTGAGCATATTTGCTGTACTCGGCAAACAGTAAAATATTCGAATTTCGTTACACTCGCAAGTTAGATTTGTAACAAGATACGTGCAAGAATAACACGTTAGAGTTCTGTCAGATTCTGTCAGATTGACCGGCTTCCGTCAACTCCTACTTATGTTTAATAATTATCTGCTTCTTGAATCACGTAAATGAACTCGTTAGGTGACTCGCGTGCAATAATTCGCGCGCTCCTTAACTAATTATCCCGACAACGTGCTTGAAAAGACACTCGTGGCGTTATTACCATCTTGCGTCACGCAGACCCACGTGTACCATCTCCAAGTGTACGCACATATGATTAGTGTTCTTTCGCTCTCTCTCTCTCTCTCTCTCTCTCTCTTTCTCTCGGTGTAATAAAGTATATAGTAGTAAGTAATTCCATTGACGTGAGAAAGTCTCTTTTTGTTTTCTCGCAATCACGCAAACAATTACCAGATGCTTAAGTAATTGCGGTTTGTGTTTTATAATTCTCGAATGCACATTTTCTAATTGGATGTTTCAGTTGCGAGTACAACCGTAGATATAGATGCGCCTATTCGCGTTCCGCAATATGATACATTATCTAATCACAGGATTGATCGATCGAGAAGCATTTTTCGGTACATTGTAACAATTTTTTTTTTTTTTAAATTAGAATAACCTTTCTTGCACGCTTCAGGAGAAATAGACTCGCAGGATCAACCGCAGTGACACAGCAGTCTCTCGCGGCGTGAACAGACGTTTGCGAAACTGGCGTTCAGAGTTTTGCGAACATATCATCGCATCGCACACATTCTCCGCGGCTTAATGAGACACCGTAACGCACGTGATCGATGCATTAAAGTATCTTCACGGAATATAGATTATCTGCCGACTCGAGCACGCCGATGCGCGCGCGTTTTGTCAACTTTTCACAAGGAACATTACAAAAACTTATCGGTTCCATCTCTGTGAGTTTTTTCTCTTCTTTATTAACATTAAAACACGCTGACTGGAGACTTTTTAAATGAGGTGAAATTGGCGCTTGAATGTTTGAGAGATTTCAGCCGACACACAAAATGTTACGAGATTTAAAAAGACAACTGCAGAAGAAAGTCAACTGCAAGCTATAATATGTGTATATACATGTAATGAAGTGCATTTATCATCGCGATTTCATCGTGTCCCGGTATATTTTACGAAATAAAGTCTTCGCAGGGATTGCGCACGACTTGTACGTACGTCGCTATAAGCGTAAGATACCGTGCGTCTGCGCTCCGTAATGAGGATACGTGAAACTTTAACGAGCGCGAGCAGAATTACGAGAGGAGACGCGACCGCGTCGCCGATCTCGGTGAGAAAACAGCTAACGCAATAACGTCTCAATGCATCATTTAATGGACCATCGTACGGCATTCGCACGTATATTACGCCTACGCGCGAGATTGTACGAGATACTCCGAGTATTAAAAAGTTTTTTATTTGTTTAATTATTATGAATAATCGTCAGTTACGTAATTAATTTCAAGTATCTTTTATATTTCTCTTCTGTTCTATATTATTCCGTCATGCAAATGAAGATTATACGGGCAGAAATAAAAAAAGGGGATGAAAGTTAATTTTTCCAACCTGTAATTGTGCAGAAAGCGTAATTTCACGAAATAAGTCCCTAAGGATCTTTTTCGCCCCATTTATTTTTAGCAAGGTGTAAAACACATCTACACACACACACGCGCGCGCGCGCGCGCTATATTCTCTAGAGTTATATCGACATTATTAATTGTCGTCGATGTCGCGAAGGGTGCACGGGTGTATAATCGAATAATTTTCGTCGAGAATTCGGTTTCATCCCGGTAACATGAGAAAGAGAGAGAGAGAGAGAGAGAGAGAGAGAGAGAGGAAGAGAGAAAGAGAAAGAGAGCGGTTAAAGGGAGACGACGATTTGTCCCGCTGATGACGATGACGGAGCTAATTTCGCGGTCGTCCCGGTTACCGCAAAATTTTGTCCTTCGTCGTGGTCGTTACGCGATTCTCAAGGGTCTGTCCTTGCTCTTCACGTTGTCTTATCGACATAAACGACTTGTTTTTACCTCAAGATTGCGACGCGACGTACGTGGCAAACATATTAAAGTCGTGCTATCAAATTTTTTATCATACATATTTTGAACGTAATTTTAATTTACACTTTAATCTAAGCAAGTAGAATTTTAAATTTATAACCTGTTTGACTGCTTGATTAAAAAAAATAATTATTTCTTAAGAGGATAACATTTGAAAAACTCAAGTTCTTCATTACTTTAATACATTAAGTATCGCAAAACCCGTAATTTCAAATTCTTATTACGAAAAGCAAATTTCAATTAATTCCCCGATGTATCTTGTGTCCTTACCGTCATATCGCGGAGATATAACAGGATAATGACGTGCGGTAACACTATCAGATAATAATCACCGTAATGGTTATGTCTGCGATCTCTCTTTTGTTACGTTATCGCGCAATCGAAAGGTGTTCCCGGTACGGAGGCGCGTGAGATTACAAGAATTAAGTCTCGCAATTGCAAAATGCGGATCGGGAACCACTGAAAGCTCACGACTAAATGTAAATTGAATCAGCGGAGAGAACCATCCGAGCGTGTTTCACGTTTATAAAACAGATTCATTTATTTATAAAAATAATTGTTTGAAATATAAATTGATTCTAAATTAGAGAAAACGAGTTTTCATGCCGAGAGACATCAACTGTTCTGTTGAAGTTCGATATTCGAGGAGTGTCAAGTTACGGAGATTTCAACAGAAGCTGGAACACGCGAAGCGGGCGAGCGAACGTTGCCTGCCATCGGGGTTCAAATTTTCTCCGACGCCTCCTCGCTCTTTCTTCTCGTGTCGATTTGTTCGACTTCCTCTCCTCGTCCACATCCTCCTCCGCGTCCTCCTCCGTCCATCGTCGGCGCAAACGCGGCGTTATCGATCACCAACGCGACGACTCCACAGCCGGCTGATCCGCATGTGTCTGACACGTGTATGTCCGGTATGCCTTGCCGACCGCGAGTGCGCACGAAAAAAGCGCTTTCATTTTATTTTTAATTAAAATTTTTTTATTGCGTTCTTGTATTTCGACTCTCTTATTTCCTAAATTATATTTTTGTTACGCATACTAATTATATATTTTGCATATTTCTGAAAGATGAAACTTATCAATGACAACAGACAATGTGATACTAGTATCGCTATCTATGCATTTTGGATACTTATCAATCGCCCCTCGTACATGGCGAAAATTTAGCAAAGTCTGATGTCGGCAAGCTCACGATTCTGTTTCTCATCCCATTGTGAAACCGCTCATATTTCAGACAACTCGCACTGTGAGTGTACACGCCGTATCAAGTTTCCCGTTTAACGCGATACTTCATTAGCCACGCTGAAAACGCGCGTAGGGTCGGGTCAGAGGAGTTTGCACGCTCCGAAATCGATGAGATGCTTCTTCTCTCGAACACATACGAGTTTGCAAGTAGGAACGAGAGACATATCCTCGCAATCATATTAAAAGTGATATGAATCCAGTGAGTTTTACGAAAATATTTCTATTCCATATTTGGGATCGTATTCCTATGTCGATTTTAACGTCAATTCTAAGATTAATTACACAAAAGAAGAGCGAATCGATATTGAGCATAAAAAGAAAATCAGACGACTGCGCATTTAGCATGAAATGTGTCATAAGAACACGACCTATAATATCTGTTCATAAAAATTTCAGAAACCGATAAAAGACAACGTAGCGCGCGTTTTAGAAATGAACACTTGACCCGAAGAAAAATACGATCTTATTTCGAAGAAACTATTATTCAGTTGGAGAACGAAAGCCGTCAGAACTGTGTGAAACAATTGCAGCCCTGTAAAACAATTCTAGACGCAATTTCAGAAACTACTCGTTTTCAGCAATACGAGTTCTCGCAATATTGCCACTTGGGCGATTGTATCGCGAATGCTTCGACGTATCTGAATATTGCATTTTGCAGTATTGAGTTACAATTATAATTGTGTCTCGTAAAATGAAATTGGAAACCGAACACTATATTCTATCAATTTGCGTCTGCGCGTAACAACAAACATATAACATCTATATGTTATATTATTAATTTTGTGACAACGCGATCCATAACGCAATGTCCAATAATCTCGATATATGTGCGCGCGGATGCGATCTAAAACTATAAATTATTTTGTGCAATTATTTTGCATCCCGGTGCAATCCTGCAATCACGTCAGCTTAAGAGCTTTTACAATAGTTAATTACATTATATTCGCTTCCGCTTGTGTGCACCGCATCTGTACGCGCGATAACTTGAAATTACGCTCGTGTTTGCATATCGATTAATTTTATAACGTCAAATTTGTTTGTATCCGTCACGTAATTACGACGGAACAACAATGTTGCATCTACATATTTTTGAATTTCTTATTAAATTTGCTGTGTTTTAATTTTTCTCATCAACGATTCTGACGTAGCGATATTATTTCCACGACGAAACAATAATGCGTAAGTCTATTCGATTTTTCAGTAACAATGTGTTAACGTTAACAAAACTCAACTTCTCTTTTGTTTCGTCGATAATTGGAAAAAAGAATTACCGTATAATTATGTACAAAATTAATTACAACTCTGTCCCACCGAGCTTAATTAATACGGCGCAATTTAGACTTGTGTACACAAGTATTCGTCCATATGATTAAAGTGCTGAAATTTTCCGAAGTAAAAACTGACATTCCTCCTCCAAAAAACAACAATTAATTTACGTAATTAAATCTTTGTCGAGAAAACTCATCAGCGAGACAATACGTACAACAGCGACGTGACAGAATGATAGAATCGTCCATCGTTCGCGCGATCTTTCATAAGAGATTTATGAGATGCGCTTACACACATGCGAGATATAGATCGCGGCCGTACGAATAGGAAGCCCGCGGATTGCGGAGACCTCGACGGAGGAGACTTCGACGGATCGCGTGCGAGGGATCTGTTGATCCGCGAGGAAAACGGGATCAGAAAGTTCGTCGCGACCGCGGGATTAACTAAGCGTACGTTCCCAATCTCGGGCCCCCGCGGCTTCGGAAAATCTCGAATTAATTTTCTTTCCTTCTCTTTCCTCCCTCTCTCCCCTTCAACGTTTCTTTTCCCACGCTGCTCTCTTTTGCGTTTTTCTCGCTTATCGCGAGGGAAAAAGAAGTGCATATAAGAGAGGGAAACCCTGCCGAATGTAGTTGAGGCTTTAGTTAGGCGTTTTGCGGATTCAGAAGGGCTCTCACTTACAGATCTCGTTGTAGAAAGCTCAGCAAGTTTCGTTGTCGAGAGCTTTGCGAGCGTTTCTTAATTTTTCTTTTATTTAACGCTCTTTTATACTACCGCACTTCAGAATTTATATCACTGCTCTTAATTGAGTTTTACTATTTATATATAAAGATAATTGTTATCCATATTTTTAAGAAAATATATCAAAGTTCAAAAGTATCATCTTCATACAAAATTTCATTCTTTCTTTTCATTTATACGTAAAAAAAGTAAACGCAGCGGCATATTCTGAACATGACAGTGAAATGAATTACTTGACTTTTTCCGGGAAACTGAAAAATCATACATCAGTGTCATCATAAATACGATATAATCTTCCTTGGAAATGTATAATAGAGTTCTCCTTCCTCCCGTGTTTGCTCAAACAACACGAGATAGTATTCAGAGATGCTGCATTCGGAGCGCGCTGAGAATGATACAACACATATCTTCATACACATGCATCTCGCATCCGCTTGACACTGTGACGGATCGGGTGTAACATATGTACCGAGTAGCGAGAGAGAGAGAGAGAGAGAGGGAAGAAAAGCTTGGTTTCGATTTAAACATCGCTACACGGAAATTAAAAGTGGCTTTTTCACCGCTACCGCGAAGAGGTCAGTCGATGCGAATCGATCCGGCTCTCTTTAAGCAGGTCGTAACCTCTACCAAGTCCGGCCTTTGGGACGAGGTCGCGGTGACCCAAATCGAGAGTCTCACCTCACCTTACCTGTCCGCCTGTACGTGCGCTATGGCCGCCTCCGGTGTGCTGCTC
Organism: Pseudomyrmex flavicornis; assembly: GCA_014825475.1. Lineage (NCBI taxonomy): Eukaryota > Metazoa > Arthropoda > Insecta > Hymenoptera > Formicidae > Pseudomyrmex > Pseudomyrmex flavicornis. Next base: position 6,130 of record QVNW01002368.1, read on the forward strand.
TCCTGCCTTGCAATCGTTACCCCGGATTCTGCGCACTCTCTCTCATCGCATCGCCGAGGACACCTTTACGAGGCGAGCCTTGCTTGTACACCTAACGTAACGCTCTGAATCCTCTGTCTCTGTCTCTTGTCTCGGGGTCAATCCCTCGTTCCTTCACCTGCCCCGGGAACAACAACACTCGTCTTCGCACATTTTCGCCATCGTGAAATAGCGACGGAATAAACGAGCCAATACAAAACTCAAGTTTTACATTTACTGCCGAATGGAAAAACTTTAAGCTCTACAAAAGGATACAACACTTCAGGTATAATATTATGATGGATTTGTTATTTACTTTTTCTCGTGGATAATAATTATATAGCAAGTAAAATTGTTTTGATCGTGTTGTAATTTTTTTTACGTGATTACCTATTTTAAAATTATTTTCGTTTTCCGATATTTTTAATATTTCACTTTTCCTTTCTGTAAAATTATTTGAGCGATAAATTTTTACGCTGTTATTTTTCTATATAAAATATTTATAAAATTGAGTCTTTTTCGCGTCGGAAATTAAATCGACAAGAAAATTATTCCGATTGTACCAAACGATTAAATATCAAACGGTGTGCCAATTTAGCGCAATTCTGTATAATGCGCGCGTACAATTATCGTTAGTTTTTATCCCGACGAAATTACGTCAACAATGGTACTAACAAAGACTTTTGTCTAAATTCTAACAACTCTCGCCGAGCTAGAAATTTCCCAAAGACTCATTGGATATTTAATTACCCTCTGCAACAGACGGAGATTTCGAAAGCAGGTCACTTGCGAGAGAATCGCGCTATGTGAACATGCGAATTAAATAATAATATCGTCTAGAAAATCTTTTGCATGTATTTCTCTTTCTTCAATCTAAGGACAGAAGTGCTCGCGCGTACACAATTTCGCGAAGGTGTGTGGCCTCTTGTAAATAACCTGCGCATCGATCCATTTGACCTGTGCCTTGCTGCCGTCGTCCCTTCTCGCACGTATACGCCCGAACTCGAGGCCGACTTCTTTGCGGACTCGTATCCGCACGAACTTGTCCTACGAACAGTGTCTCGCGTGACAACGGGAAAGTTTTAAACTGTTATTTAGATTGCAATTTCCTCAAATTTCAGTTACTCGGTCTATATCTCCGTGTGCGATATAAATCAGCAATAATAAGCCATATTTCCTAACTTCTATAACAGCGTTCTATATTTACTAAAATTTAAAAATAGCGTTCGTTTAATTCACCTGACGTAAAATGTATATTTTTCTGAAATAGTTTTAAAAAGGCTTTTTTTTATCAATGTCGCGAATAATTCTGATATTATTTGAAAATGTAATATTCGTCAGAAGAAAAGCTTTCTCTCTCTTGATACCTCTCTAGATGATATGACAAAGGCGGCCAATTTTCCGTAAGCCGCTCGTCAAGCCATTTCGAAAATTTCATTTCGGTCTTGTTCCTGTTCTACATCGAGGTTCGACGAGAGCATTTGATGCGCGTATACCGAGGACCCTTCTTTAAGAAACGAAGAAGGGGCTGTCGAGACGGGATAGAATTAAAGGTTAATCCCTCGGGATATATCTTCGGTGAGTGAGCGAGTGAGTGAGCGTGAGAGAGAAAGAGAGAAAGGTAGAACGGATTTTCTTTTTCTTCCCGTGTTCGTCTTCTTTTCTGCGGAGAGAAGGGTTTTGTTTTTCGCTCCAGCCTGGAAGATACCATAAATATTTGCGTTCTTAAGTGCTTCTGGAATATAAGAACAGGCTACGTGAAGAAGACTCTCTCTCTCTCTCTCTCTCAGACTGATGAATGCTCTTTTGAGTGAAAGACAGTTTCGTCGTCTCAATCAGCTTCTCTTCTCTAGAAAACGGTACTGACACTTGCCGACGAGTTTTCTAAAATGATTTATATATGCAATTAATTTTTATTTCACTATTGATGCCAATTTCTTTATATAAGAAATGTTCCGCGAGTTAAACATTTACATTTAATCTTCTCTTAAAAATATTTTCTCTCGGTTTAAATAGTTCGAGAGATCGGCGAAGTACGAGCAACAGTAGTAAACATTGGTAAATGGTAAAACAAGTAGGACAAACCACGAGAATGTGAAAACATCGAATAGGGATAGGCGTCCGCCCTTTGGACGAACCCTGGTATCGCCGTAGCGATCCCGCAGACAATCCGTAAGGGCTTAGCACTGTTTCAACAAGGGATTACCGACGCGTCCCTAAGCCGAGCGATACGCGATCCCGTTGCAAACCTGCGTGCGACGAGGACAAACATTTAAATTGCCAAGATTACGCGAAGTGGCTGCCATACCACGCTATGACACCATCCGTAGACTAGTAATTGTTCGACAATATTTTTAACCAACATTTCTCGTTCATCATTTCCAACTCGTCAACAATTTCGAAACTTATTAATACTGTCACATATGCACAATTTCATTTTAGGTTTAATTTGTATTTAATTTTTTAAGTTAAACTTCAAAATAGTGTTTTATCATTTTATCATATATTTTATGATGTTTTTACATAAATCTCCTTTATTGAACAAAGAATATAGAACGCTTTTAGCGACGAAAAGACATCCTTTTTTTCCTTTCATATAAAAGGGAAAAAATCGCGCAAATGGCTAACGTAAAGGTACACAAGGTACAGGAAAAAAGAACACACGTTCCATGTATCGATTCAGTCAAGGTTTCAGCTTTATCGCCTGTCACGATGAACATGCCTCAAAATAGGATAAAAAAAAAAAAAAGAAGAAGAGAAACGCGCAGGAAAGAACGACGGAAGCGCAACTAGGATCCCTTGTATCACCTCGCTTCGTGTGTGCGAAATATTTTCTTTTTACGCGCTAGGCAAGAGAACTTTCTTTCTCTCTTTCTACTCGGGCACGAGCCAGATCGCCGAGTAAAACGGCCACCCCTCGTTTCACCAACGCGTTTCCTCTCGTGTCCGCAGGGATTCATAAGAAAAGTTACGTACTTTGGGGTAGAGACACCCTTCTTTCGAAAAAGCGCCGACTCGTTTTAGCTTTCGATCCGCTCGTTCGAGTAAACGCCCGGCTTTTTTGGGATCAGCCGTTTTCCTCTCATCTTGTGTGTCCCCGGGAGAGAGATTGCACTTTTTTCGTTGTTCACTTAATAGTACTTTTGTTTGAAAATTAACTTTTTGTCTGACTCACTTAAGTCTGACTCACTTCAATCATAAAATTTTCTTTTAATATATATATATATATATATATTGTAAATTTTCCTATAAATTTGTTACACGCATACAAAATTAAATGTGAAACTGTTTGTTTATTTTTAAAAAATGTCCTCCTAACACAAGATGTATATTTATTTATATTAGATATATGGCACTTTTGCCGTATGTTTTCTTCCGTCAGTCTTATTAATAATTCTTTGACGTTTGCTTTCCGCAAGGGAAAGTAACTTATTTCTTCGTTCTCTGATATAAATGTCGTCCCGAGACACCTGAGCAACAATTTTATACGACGAGGTGAAATTATATTTCTCGAGTTTCGGGATCCTTTCGCATCCCGAGCAGACACCGCACAAGTGAGAGCTTACGGCCATAAAAGTTTATTGCCTTTCCTTTCCGTACCTCACTCCTTTCCCGGTCTCCGAAGGGATGAGACTTTGTCGCTCACCCCCCGCGCGAAGGAAGATGAGTCCTGACACGCGGCCATTTGCACGTGCTCGTGATATTTCTAGATGGCATCTGCACCTGTGTGCCTACGCAACGTTCTATCTCTTTATTTCACCCTCTTATACACGGAGAATACATCTACTTTAACCGCTTTATGGCGAGACACCGCGCTACTTTCACGCGCATTTAAATATGTACGAATGTGCCCGATCGATATAACTCCCTGGCTTATAATCCGTCAGATATTGCCAAAATACATCGATTAGATTCGCCTTCACACAAATTAGAAATATATCTCGACAGTCATGTGTTTTATTTCATTTATTTATATTTTTTTCATGAGAAATGTTCTCTTTTCAACCGACGTAGTACCGAAATATTCATGTTTGTAAAGACCATTTCATCGAAAGATTACAGCAGAATTGTTACATCTTGCAATCTTGAAAACGGAGAAAACTTCGGACGAGACGCAAAATTGGTTTCTGCAAAATCGCAAGCGATTCATTCCACAGTGTCGCTTCATAATCGCGTCGCAGTCGAGCTTCGATGTTGCAAACGACAGGAAAGGTCGAGTGTGTCGGGGGATTAATTCCGGGCGTTTGTAATTCGAATTGAATTTACCGCCGCGGAAACTACGTGGCAACGAACGAACGGACAGACGGACGGACGAACGAGTGAACGAACGAACGAACGAACGAACAGGGTCGGCAGGCCTGGGCTTTTGCGGATGAATAATGGAGGCTCCAATGAGATTTTCCAGTTCGCCGCGGGGCACCGTAATATTAGCTTACCGTCGTCGTCGCGACTCTGACGCGGCGCGTCCAAAACGAGAAGCGCACAACTCGACCCCGGGGTTTATGTTCGACCACCCTCATGCAGCTATGCTTGTATTTTTTTTTTTTCATCCAACTATCAACGAAGAACAAACGCGAAAAAATAACACGATGTTTAAAGGGAATGCGCTTGGACAAAGACAAAGATTACACGCTCGAGTAACTTTTTTTTTTAATAATATTATGTTTGATGTTGTATCGTCAATGCTCTTTGACTTAAGTTGCACGGAAAACCGTGTATTTGCGCAGCAAGTACATAGGAATGAGTTAAAGTAGAAAGGAGCTTGATACTGTCTTCAGAAGAATTTATTTCGCCGACAAGCCATGTATCTCAACTGACCACCGCTTAGTTTTGCAAGACGTAGTGTCAAGGAAGAAAACGCATAACCGGATAATAGAACCGGGCACTGCCATCGATCAGATGAATGGAGAGATAGCGCGAAAGGGAAAGTAAGATCGAAAGAGCTGGCGGCAACTTGCGCGACAGTGCCGCTGCCGCGCCGGCGAGAAAATTGCTTTCGGTCTGGCTTTTCGCGACACTACCACTTCGGAAAGGGAAAGGGAGTTGTCGGCGAAAAACTCGTCACCATTCGGGTGAGAACTCGACCCTTAAAGAAACGAGAAACGAAAATGTATTTCCGGATGTATACCGGCAAATCGAAAACCCTGAACGGCGATTGTGCGAACGCGCTTTCGTCGCATCCCGCTCGATGCTGAATGGACCACCGTTCGGCTAAATTAGAAAAATTACATGGGAGAGAAAGAGGCGGAACGCGCAAAGGGAAAGACAGATTATTTCCAGAGAAGTAAGAAATACGAGACTATCTGGTGGAAGATGTTTTTTTTTCTTCTCTCGCGAGACAAAATTATTTTCTCTTAATAACTGCAATAAATAAATTATAATTATAATTTTACATAAGTTAATAATATATATTCCAGAAATATAAAAATATACACATTTAGAATTCTAACAAAGCGCGTCGTGTTATTTTCATACTCAGGCCGATAAAGACATCGCGGTTCGTCGATCTTATGTACAACATAACTTCGTGTCGCCCTTCTTGTCCTCATTCCTCCGACAATATTTGCATTGTTCCGGTATAGTTCAGGCGACCCTCGTGTCCATCCCTTTTCACCGGTACGTTACGAGAGAGAGACGCGGGAAGGAGTAGCATCAGGGCCCTCGTAAATCCATTTATTTATTTATTTATGTGCCACGGGGGGAGGCTCAGAGACCGACGAGGGGGTGCGAGGCGCAGCTTATAGCCGACGCATGCATCGAACCAGGAATCCCACGGGAGAGCCCCGTGCAGGATAAGGGGATGGCAAAAGTCACGGAGAACGCGCGTGGATATTCGACTACGTCTTCAGGAGTGTGATCCTCGCTCTCTGCTCGTCCTATATATAAGATATTTACTTATTTACGCGTTTGATACACAAAGAAACGATATTCCGGATACAAAAAATGAAATGATTTCTCTTCAATGTCAGAAGTTTGCGAAATATATTTTCACGTTTCGGATTTGAAGCGTCACATTTTCTAAGTCTATTTGATATATTTATTTGATATAAAAATATTGACAAAGAATTAATAGTTGATATAAATATTTTTATATCAAAATATTTTATTAATACATTGAGCTTGGTTGTCGCAGATATTACGATCGATAGAACGATAAGAGAACACTCTGTGTGACGGATGTAAATTCTCTCGAGGCATCACGGCTTGAAACGAAAATGGTGTTGTGCCACTTAGACGCGGAGAGAGAATCTCTCTCTCGATCCCCATGACCGTGACACACCGTGGCGTTTTTTTTTTGCGATAGCACGAAACAGACCCTCGTTTTTAAAGCGACGACCGTATTTAGAATTACGCTGTCTGACTCGGCTTTCCGACAGAGTCGATAACGTTTAAAAAAGTCGATTCTGATATGTTGACGATTTATAATGCGAATTTCGTAACTTTCGTAAACTTACTTATTTTTATATCTTAAATTAAGTTGCTGTGAAAACTGCAGTGACTTACCCAGTTCGTCAATTTCTGCCTACGTTCGTAGAGACGTTGTTGGAGCTTCGGTCCAGGACCCGAGAGAAAAGCCTTCACCAGGCTCCGTGTTCTTTCCAGGTGATTCGGAGCGACAGCTTCGACTTGCGCCAGGTACTTCTGCAGAGTCGTCTCGAGGTCCGGAACCGGAAGGTTCGGTAGAGCATCCTCTTTCTGCAAATCGAACGAACGACGGAAATAGATAATTACCGCGAGAAAGAAGAGAGAAATGAATAGAATGATGTATTTAATACGATAAGTGATGTGAGAAATGAAATTTTCATTATAGTAATTTTTCAAAAAGCTCGAATGACGACGATGTGTGTTGTTTACTGTTGTGTTTCTTGTCACAAACTCAAAGAAATACAAACTGAACAATAAAAGCGTGTCAAAAAGAAGTTGATGAATGCAAGGAAGATGTCTGTCTGTCCGGAGAATGACGAGAGTGAAATAAACGACTGTTTATCATAAAATTAGCCGTTGCTATGGAGGGAGTTGCGATTCTTATTGGTTGCAATATTTACATATTTCAACATTTATCAGATATAATGTCACAGATATTGCATTGTGTGTGTGTGCATAGAAAAATCTGCGACGTTCGAGTCAGAATCGCCGGAGACGAATAGACGACATGGAAAACGATGACACAGACCGACCGGAAATTGGCAGACGGAAGGGTCACGGAACTGTATTGCGGCCTCTTTCCCATATCGTCCGTGTATTCGTTGCCCTTTGCGGGAGCCACCGCGATTGTAAAATAAAGAATCAATCGAGAAACGAAGCGTGCCTCTGGTGTAGTAAGGGCCCTTAAACCTAGCACGGTTGGTTGAGCGAAATCCCCTTTTGCAGGCCTAACAAGACCAACTTTGCGATCCGAACACCCTCGTCCTTCAGCTTGAGTGTTTCCGGCGAACTCACGTGAGCGAAAGCAGTGAGAGAAGGACTGTCACTCTGTAATGGACTTTACTCCCTTTTTACTACATTCGCGTGTTTATGGGCTCATTAGCCTGCGGACCGGCCATTTTGTTGCAAACGATATGGAATCATCCTCTTGTTTATGAAACTTTAATTGTTTGTTGAAACAACAATATCTTCAATAATTTTGCCACCTTCGTGGAAAGAGAGATTAGCAGATAATCACAGTCCGCTCATCTTTTACTTTTATTAAAAAAGAGCAAGTTGAAACTTCTCAATAAAATTGAAAATTCGTTAAATATTTGTCAAAGAGAAATCAAGTGGGATTTAATTTGATGAAGCAGTCGTAGAAATTACAGACGCACACTCGACTTGTGTCACTTTAGCTACAAAATGTCAAATGTAACTTGTGCTATCTTCAAATTCTAGACGAACTTTCTTCGGGAGAACTTTCCCGTGTGACATTATTCCTTGCAAATGAAGTTCTGCCGTATTCGAGAAACTCGTTACTATATAATACGCGAGTCGCGCGAATGTCGCGATCAAAGGACTCGGGGACACGCGTTCGCGCGAGAGGAAACGATTTCGGATCTCGAAAATCGAGAGAGCGTGGAGGCCTCTGGAGAAGATGGAGTAGGGGTCGTCCGAGAGGGTGTGTAAGGTCGTTAGTGAAGTTTCGAGCGGTGCATAGCAATGAGGCCTGAAAAGAGGGCGGAAAACCTCCTGGGAATCCGAACACCCGTTATACGGAAGGCGGAATGAAAACGGAGGGCGTGTGTCGCGCGCGCCACTCTCGCTTCGAAGCTACGTGCGTGCAGAAACAGGGAACGAGAAACTGACTCATGCCGCGCAGGATAATCGAACTCGTTACGATCCGTCCTCCGGATTCGTTTCGTGCGTGGAATCGCGCATCGTTTCTCATAACGCGCCGATTGGCCAGATTGCACGGCTATACTTTTGTATTTTATATAAACGGTATCACTTTGTGTTCGCAGTAGCGCGACATTGAAAATAAATGTAAACTGTGGAAAACGTAGTGTTTAATAAATAATAAAATGAATATTTGAGATAAGAGTTAAGTTACAAAAAAAAAATATAACAAAAAATATAACAAAAAAGTATTTCATGTGTGAAGTGACAAGAAAAAATACATAAGAGACTGAGAGAACAAACTTATAACGTGACGTAAGAAAACAGAAGAAAAGAATAGAGGGAAATGAGGAGTAAAGGGTATGTAATTTACTGTCCAATAATCCTGTCGAGAAGTTAGATCGATAAGAGCGATCGACACGGACCGCGAAACAAATGCCGGGGTCGACTCGCGACACTCCTTATCGATGCAAAACAGCGTGGAGGGTCGTAGCAATTAAGAGATAACAAGGTTTTCCCCCCTCGGCACTCTCTTCCCCAATTAGTAATACTCTTGCTGTACCATATACCGCTAGACTCACGAACACCACTCTCTTCCTTCGTCTTTCTCTCGCTTTTTCGATCTACCCCGTTCGTGTTTGTATGTGTGCCGCGACAGTCCACTAGGGACTACGGGAGATTGCGAGATGCCGCTTGTTCATGTAAAAGAAGCTGCACATTATCTAAGATGTGCTCTCGGATGAAACTACAAAAAATTCTCTATCTAGACAATTTAAAAAAAAAATTTCCTTAATTTTCTCATACGCATCTTTTCACGGAAGCACGTGCAGCTAATTGAGATTGCAAAAAAAATGAATAAGCAGTCGATAATTCGCCGGGAAAAATTTTATGCTGAACGAATTACACGCTTCGGTTGCCTGTTATCTGAAAAAGAGAAGGAAAGAGATGGGGACAACGGACGACGAGAGGGAGGGTTGGATGCCGGTGGACAGGCAATTATTTCGAATTCAGTACGTTCGAATGGCAGCTACGTCCGATTGAGTATTATTGAATCGGGCAAACGAGGGTGCTTGATAGAAGTCAGCCGAGCGTTGTTCGGACTTGGATGCTGATTAGTATCGCGTACGGACGCGCGATCGCCATAAACACACGTTGCGCAATTATGAGCGGATTGATTGGAGTTGCAACTGCAACTGCCATTATCAGCCTGTGTTATGGCAATACCATGCATTTCGAACACGCGAGAGTTCATCTGTATATCCTAACATTAACACTAACGAGAATGTATGTAATGAAGAAATTAAAAATCGAGTTTAAAGTTTTTTTCAACTTCTGCGGCGCGTTTGCTATAGTTCTCTAATTCTTAACTTTTTAATTTTCTCACTTTAAAATGGAAACTTTCCTGTTGTTCGTTTTTTTACTTATTAACAGAAGAAAAATGAGGAATTAAAGTACTGCTTTTAAAATACGTATGGAGTTTTATTAACTCGCGTACTTCTTTACAATCTCCCGAGAATACTTTTCCGCTCATGCGTTAATAAACTGCCCTGTTCCGCGGCGAGATCGCTCTTGAGGGAGAAAATAAGTTTTTTCGCAGCGACGACGAAGACTAAGAAAACTGAATGATTGCAAGGGGCACAAAAGTTCGCACCAATTTCTTTGCAGAAACGACGACGATCAAAGTCAGATTACGCGACGAGGATAAGCAAGATTCTCCTTCGCAATATTCCTCTACGGGACTTAAAAAGGACGCCGAGGGCGTTCGTCTTAGCGGCGTTTCGTCGTCGTTCTTTCCTCGTTAGCGCGATTCTCTCGCAAACTTAATGATGTTTGCCGGGGAAGGAATGAAGCGAGCTAACTGCCTCGGCATTTCGCAGGTTTAAATTTCTCCAATGCAGCACTTGTTACGTTTGTATAAAATATTTCGAAATTTCGTCGTTTTTCTTGCGCCCCTGTACAATTACTACAAATTTCAAGAATTTCAATGGTTTTTAATGAGAAAAATAAATTATATTATAATATAAAAAATTACGTACAATCACGCAAGATGCTCAAATTGTGGGGATAAAATAATTTTAACGGAAGACATGAAACACACACCATGTGTCCCGCGGCGGCGTTCCGACGTAACGCAAACAGCGGCAAACCGAGCAAATTGGCAAACAGTCGGGGATGTGCAACCGTGCGAAGCAATTACGGATTTCGCGTGAACGACGCACAAACTCTTTGTGCGTCGGCGAAGGGCGCGGAGAGGGTTTTTCCGTCCTATTGCAGTGGCGTAACTACTCGGCATATCTCTTGAGGCAAATCGAGAGAGAAAAATCCACTTATGTCGCGAAAGAGAAATAAAAAGCCAAGTTTATTGAAATTGTTTATATAAGGTTTCTTGAAACGTTGAGTTAAAGTTTCGACAATTTTCCTGAGAAATTAAACTCAAGTATTTTGTCGTCTTTTTAAAGATTATTATTTGCAAACAATATTTTTATATATTTTTCTATAAAATATCGAAGTTATATTTATTACAAGTTTTATTACAAAATATTTTCAAGAAAATAAATAATGATTTTCGGTCTTCTTCCTGTAGTACCTATGTCTGCGCCACTGGATCAAGCATGAACCTGGTTTGAACCAGGAACAGGCGAACAGTAATTGGAGAGCGGCGCGGGGATTACGCTTGCGTTTCTAATGAGGCGACCGAGAACTTGACCCCATGGAAGAATGTCTCGCAACCCTGGCAAATTTGTCTTTCCGATTTCTATTTAGGAAAACGCCGCTAAGTCCCGTTGGTACGCATCGCAAAAAATACACAACCTTGAAGAAAAAATTAAAAAAATAGCGTGCGCGTTTCTCGACACAGCGCAATCTCGTCACGTCACGTCCAAGTCACGCGGATTCGCGTGTTCCTTTTATCATGTAGCTTCTCGATTTTTATTTACGGCTCCCAAAAGTGTAGTTATCACGTGACATGAGTAAGCAAACCTTCGCTCCCTCATTATTCCCATTACTCGTTTCTTTTGATATAGAAAAAAATCGATGTTGGAATAAAATGACGAAAAGAAGAACAAGGTTTCTAAAATTCTTAAAATAGCTGTTATATACTAAATCAAGATTTTATCGAAAGAGTCAAGCTAAGAAAACGCAAAGAACATGCGCTGTGAAAATTTCAATCGAAACGAATGTTTTATCGTACTGAAAACAGTCATGATATATTTCACTGTCTGCATTGTTTTCCGTAGAAATTCTCCTCACTTTCTTCGGAAAGCGAAATTACTCGGAAGTGACATTCTCTTGTCAGCATGGTTGCAAACGGAACATCTGATAACAAGTTATACATGCGATAGCGACGTGTTTCGGTCGGAAGCACAAATTTCCGTAGATTTAGTTCCGTTCCAAAGTAATTTGGCGAGCAATTAAGAGAGATAGATAGATAGAGAGAATGAGAGAGGGCCGATAAGACCAAGCCGAGAGAAATAGACAAGAGAGAAGCCGAGAAAGAGTCGCTAGATGTAACGCTGGCAGGACCCACCCTTCAATTATCCAGACGCGCGTTTTTATGGCAGCCGGTTTGGCTTACACCATTAGCAACCCGATATCGATGAGACACGAGCTATAGACCCTTCCTCGTCGACGATTTGTTTTCGTTCGTGCAACTTTAAACTTCTTAAAACACTCGAGCGTGACCCGCGCTTTGCGCATTTATTACGGGACCTTCTCGATTTTCGCGATTTCGATGGTACTTCGAATTCTATAAATATGTCAAAATTAAAAACTTTAAAACCTGATATATTAAATGTGAAAATTATAATTAAAATTATATATAACAAAAATTATATGTACTTTTTTACAAATCAAACAATTCAACAATCAAAACTTTCTTTGTACAATTCGATTGTTTGCATGAAAAAAAAACATCGTCTTTTAATTTTTGGATTACGAAAGGAGTCTTCATATTATGCCTCTATATTATGCTATATTAAGGCGTTTCAATTTTAAAGTTGATATTTTTCTCGAACAAATAACTTGCTCTTTTTCACATACATTTATGTAATACGCTAACAGATAGCACGAACAGAATTAGAATCAACCCCCAGCGAAACTTTTCGAATTTATTTCTCGGCGAATAAACTTTGCGATTCGCAGTTCCCGTTGAATACGTGCCGCGCGCAATGCGTGTTGCGCGTATTTACGCACATCCTCGAGGGCAGCTTCAGAAGTTTGCGCTTAATCACGAAATGGACTTGGATTGGAAATGGCAAACTCACTCACTCACTCTCTTTCCCGACTCTCTCTCGGCCGAGTTGCGGAGTTTAGTTAGCGACACTCGTCGCGCTTTGAAGTTCAACAAGCCCTTCCTGTCTGCTCTTCCCTCGATCGCGCTTATTAACGAAAATGGATCGCGAATGTATCACGGGAGCATCTCGAAGCGTAGTTCGTAGTTAACGAATGATGCTTATCGCAAAGGCATTACGGTGCCTACGAGCGTTAAAGAGCTCTTTGACTTTTGAGATCATTTGCATCTTGCACTGGAATTTTTACGTAATTGACTAATCGTATCGAGTTGCTTTAATGTTATGAAATTACCTCGTTTTAGAGTCTACGCGTAAAATAAATTTAGCGAAGGAACTGACGTTTGAAAGCAACAAACACAAGTCAAGGATTTCAAAAAGAAACTTTACTTTTCCCGTAAACATGAAGATCAATCATTGAAAATCGCCAGCAGACAAGATCAAATTTCAACACAAATTGCATTTTTCTTCATTCATGAACGTCGGAAAAAAAGCACGACTTCCATTAGGCCCGAGGAACACATTTCCTCTCCGGGACTTCTCTCTACGAGAAATGGATCCTTATTTCCAGAAATGGTCGAGAGAGCTAGAGAAAGTAACAGTCCAGTTCCATTTCGCCTATCTAGGGAATTGTTTCGCATCAAGCTCGGCGATCGTGTTACATGATGTGAATCGAAACGCGATTACGAGTGACGGTAAATTTAGACCACGCGTGATATTATGCCGAGTGTAAAAAATAAACGAAGATTCGCTTATTGAATATAAGTCAGTCATGATACGACTCTTAGGAAATCAACGTCTGGCTAACGGCGGAAGTTTCTCCTAATTGCTCGTGCATTGCCAATATGATACACTTGATTGAACGTTATTTGGTAATCGAAATTTAGTTTTTAAAATTCTATCGATTGATATGCGAGTTTATGTCGAATCATGTGCTAGAGGGGTCGCGGAAAAACTCAGTCATCGCGGATAATAGGTCAGAAATGCGTTACTCCGCGTGTCATAATAAAGCGGGTAGCGGATGACAGATGGCACGTGACTCACGCGTGCACTACCCCGGCACACATCGTAAATAAATTAGCCGCTATCGGATCTCGTGATAACGCGTTATTTACGACTGTCTCGTGATGATGCAAGTACGAAACTTAAAAAAAAATATAATAGAGAATTGTTATTATTTGTCATACAAAATCATTGCTTTTGAGTTTATCCGCGAGTTATTTGTTAATATACCATTCAATTTAAAGTATTTGCTTAGGTCTGTGAAAATACTTTTGTTCTTACTAAAGTTTTGACGATAACGATATAAAGTATCGTGGCTAGTTCCATCCCTACTCGCAGGTAAAGAGAAAGCCGAGCGTTCGGCTGTGCTTAATGCAATACAAAGGATCAGACGAGGGCATCACGGATGCATTCAGGTAGAATAAGTAGACTTGCGGCTCGCCGCTTAACGCCGACTCTGAGCCCCACTTGCCGACGCGTGTCGATCACGAATCGCGATTCTAATCGTGCTTGACGGCACGTTAACCGATCTCAAAGCTAGCGTCGATCAGTTGAGCGTCAATTAAATTAATCTCCGAAAATATTTTAACACTTACATTAAAAAAAAAAATATACGACGCGATATACGTAACATCAAGAAAAAAAAATTTTACGTGGAAATGATGTGCTATTAATTTTAGAGATTCGCATCGACGAGTACTGTCGCTTTTATTCGTTAAATTTATCGATTCTTTGAACGCAACTAAGAAGCTTTAGAGATGATCACCTTTAATCGTTTAAGCTCGAGCAATCAAAATGTTCATGAAAGATACGATGTTTTTTTTTATGTATTTTCATGTAAGTGGATTAATATCTGGAGTGAGAGGCGTGGTAACACCTGCCGATCGATATCGCCGACAATATAGTTGCACGTATTCCACACGTTTCGCACGTGTGCCTTTTTTACGTTATATACTTCCAGCGAAGAGTGATTCACTAATTTCAGATCCCTTTTTTTCTGCAAGAGCTTCGCGAAATCAAAGACATTCTCGCTGAGAAACGAAAATCCAATATAAAGCCAATATCAGAATTGACGAATACACTTCCACCCTCTCGCACGAAGTCACTCTTCATTTTTCTTCTTTTCCTTCTTATTCTCCACCTTCTCGCAAAAGTAATTTTCTTATGGGTGTCTGGAATTTCGCTCACTACATTCTTTGTGAGCGAATGTAAGGCAATGATTGATGCAACACACTATAAGACTCGATTTTATAGACTCACATATCCTTCGGGGAATTAAAATGTTTAATGATTAAAAAATATATTTCATTAAACATTCTCTAATTGCGTGTGTATTTGTTTTTACTTTATATTTACTAAAACATTGTATATAGTGCCGCTAAATTATTCACAGTGTTTGATGTGTATAAAGTGTCGATTTTGTCTTTTTTGATGGATTTGCAACATGTTTGTGTAAAAGCACATGTGAATTGGTTCTACGCGTCTATTTCCATGTGTGTGTGTGTGTGTGTGTGTGTGTGTGTTAATAATTGAATCGCACGTGCCATTTGCCAACATCTATGTATTTTCCGTATTGTCTTCTAAATATACACAACGCGAGTGTCACGAAAATAGAGTGATGAAAACGGCAGCTGTGGAAACACGGACGCGATAAAGTGCTCGCGTAAAATACGTGAGTGCGAATTTTAACAGCGACGTGAAGAGACGCTTGCAGCTCAGATCGACGAGATTAAAGTTTACAGAGAATACTCAACCTTATTAAATGATCCGTAGTTGGCGGCAGGATTTACTACAATTTCTTTGACCGGCACCTGCGATGCGCGAACGATAATTTATTAGTATAACGTGTGTTGATAAAATTAACAATATTAATGCTATACATTTGCACGAGACGTCAGAGTTACACAGTAATTAAATAGACAGTTAAATCTCTCGATCTTATTGTCAGATCACATTTTGATATCTTGTAGGAAATATTTTAAAACACAGAAAAATTGTTTACAAATAGAGTCATACAATATTTTACAACAATAGTTTTTGTATATTTTGCAAAAATTATAATATTTTGCAAAAATGAAACTTATGATCCACGCACATTATGAAGTAACTATATATCGCGTGTGAAACACACATGTTGCCTTTGCCTGTTATATAATATCCGTAGGATTTTCATGCGAAAGTTTTCTTTAAGGGAGAGAGATGCTTCTCCGCACCGAGAAAAGTTTGTGGATAAACTTCCCGCTAGCGATTTTCCTGACCCACACGAGAGATCTGATATTTTTACCACGTATTATCGTTGACTAACGATGTATTTTTGATTTGTTCTTAATTCCCTTACTTAATGGAATTAATTATCTCAACTAACCCATCAACTATACTTATTCTTCTTTTCCTTACACGACATTTCAGTACAACTCGAAGTTCATATACTATTTTTCGAGTAAGTCG
>QVNW01002369.1:0-12364 GCA_014825475.1 Pseudomyrmex flavicornis
ATATATATATATATATAAACAAAACTCAAGGCTCAGAATATGCAACAAAAAGGAAAAAAAAGAAGTATCTCCGAGATAAAGGACGCTTTCATCGAATGACGCTTCCAGTGCGGCGTCCTTGTCGATCGGCGCGTCCGTTACAAAAGGAGAAAAACTCGATTCTGTTTCTATTCGAGAATACGACGAAAGCGTCCCGGTCGCTGGAAGAGTATGACTCTAGTCATGATCAGATGCAACATGAAACTAGAGCACACCCGTCCAGCGGCGACGGGACGAATCCCGGGATCGAGAAAAGGCAATTAGCCGTCGGCGCGCGATAGATCGGTCTAAACCGTTCCGCAAAAGTGTATAACTCTGGAAAAAAGCATCTCGCGTCGTGCTACAAGACAGACGGCGACTTACTAGTCGCGTACACGGCTCGAGAATGGAAGCCGAACAGCTGCATCTCGTATTCCTCGCGTTTGCGCTTCCGCAACTCCGCGCCTGTCGACGTTGTCTCCATGACGAGGCGAGAGGACGACGGCCACGAGAAAGCGAAGAGGATCTACCTCAGTTCACCGGATCCGGACGTTTCGGTCGCTTCGCGATTTATTTAACCGACGGCAAACGGCGGCAGCTGCTCGTTGCTTCCACACGGGAACACCTTGACGTCCGTTGACAAATGAACATGGCGTCCTTCTGCTTGCGTACGAAAGCGTCCTTTGTCCCGTCGCGTTCGCCAATGCATCACGCCGCGCGCGCTCTTCGCGAAAACAGCCAATCTTGTGCTGGAACTTTCCATCGACAGCGACTCCTCGAGTGGTGAGCATCTTCCCAAGCTTGATACAAAATATTGATACTTTATGCCGACGCTCAGCCGGTTAAGAAGCGACCCTTACTTCTTTTATCATAAGGTTTTAATTAGAATTACCTTGGCTAGATGGCTCTGAATGTTCTGTGAACTTTCGAGATTCATGTTGGTTTTGTCACTTCCATTTGCCGAAGCTTAGCACTCGCGCGCGATAACATTTTTGTGCTCTCTTTCTCTCTCTCTCTCTCTTCGTGGTATTTTATTTATTCAAGTAAGAAAAAATAAAGGTAAAAGATGCATTTATCATATAATTTTACTATTAACTTATAGATTCGTAAAATTATTTCTCGTACTTTGTAAGGTTATATTTGCAACGCGAATACAAACACATTTCGTACTCTGTTCTTGCATAAGTATTAGGTCACATACATAAAATATCGTCTGATAAATACTAAAGCGACATGTAGATATATATATATATACGTTTCTCGAAGTTTCAAACGCACTTGTTGCATATATTTACAAGTTCTGTTTTTAGTACTTTCGACGTGTGTTGTTGACATACGCAAGAACAAAGATAGCTACCAAAACCGTGAGGCTTCTCCCCGTCTGTTTGTTATCATTGTACCGCGCAAAGCGGAAAGCCGTGGCGTCGTTCACCTGCCGGGTTTCAAATGTTTTCCGTCACGCTTTATCAATGCGAGCTAAATACGAGCGTTTCCTGCGTTTAGAAAAAAAAAAAAGCGAATGACTCTCTAGTCTCTGCTTCCATACAAAAGAAAAACAAGACAAAAACAAACACAATGCGAAGCTACATTTAAAACTTACTTTATAATAGAATAATACGAAAATTGTGCATAGGATATTATTATCTAACGGATAATTTTATATCCGCATTGCACTGCGCGCTGAAAATTTTGCCGAGCGTAAATTACAAACGTCGCGACACGAGTGTTAATTTTGCATAACGTTTACATATGTTCTATAGAAAGGATAACATTAATTACAATTGCTTATTTGCGGTGCGATGAATCATAAATTCTTCGCGCACATCGCGGTCGATACCAATTGATGAAATGATATAATAGTTTTTTTCCGGTGTGACAATACGTTATATTTTTAGTGACAATAGCGGTGACAAAATAACGCGCTGTTTTCTAATTTCAAGCGGACTTTCCTGCAGGTTTTTCTCGAAAAGCAATTGGAACTCGACCGGATTTGGCATTTCTCGTAACAAAAGTTATTTCCCATGAAAATGTCACCATTGGTTGACCATTGACCGAACGAAATGCGCACCTTTGTAGTGCGTGACATCACTATTTTTTGCGACAGCATTAGTCATGCTGTTGATAAGTCATGCTAGCAGAATACCATAACGACGTGCAACATCAATATGATCTCCACCAAAAAAAAAGAACCTCGATTGTTATGGCGTCGCCATAGATAGCATTATAATACTATATAGCTCATGTATATTTAATGCAATTCACGTGTACACTTGATATGTGAGATAGCTAATAATAATATAATAGCTCGTTTTATTTGTCACAATAATCGCGCGGCGATGTGATTTACTTGATCTCTTTTTCTCTCTCTGTCTGTTTAAATTATTCATATCGCAAACACGTGGGCGACTCAAGTATATTCATTTTTGTTGTTGTAAGAATTGTGAAAAAAAAAAGAGTTATTAGCATAAAACATTTGCGATTATATAAGATATTCTGAAATGTTGAAACAAATTAAAAAACATCTGCTTCTTCAAAAGAAGCTTGAATTCAATAGTCACTTTTTTCCAAACGCAGAAAACGTTAATTCCGAAGACACTTATAAACAATAAAGAACTTACTTTGTTGACAAAGTAAGTTCTTTATTGTTTACAAGAAGCATGATTACATGTGAAAACTCGATTACAAAATGATAGAAAACGAGGTGCGCTTGTTAGCCGACCGCAAAACCTAAAATCTTTTTCTGTTATGCAAAATCTCAATCATTCCAGTGACTAACGTTCCTCTTTTTTTTCTTCTCTTCAAGGAATGTCAAACGCAATCTTCGAAGAAAAAAAACTACACGTTGTCCTTCGTGCAGATACAGAAGTCGGCATCGGTGTTTACATAGAAAGCGGGAATTAAATGTTTTATGCCGTCATCATCGCGCGACTTGTACGTTAAAGTGAACGGGTAGCATGGAAGACTATCGAGAGGCAGTGTTCGTCACGTGGAAATCGCGTCGCTGTATACGTGAGCAGGTAAGCGATTGTTGGCATGCTATTGCGATTATGCTACTTATGTTTTATGCGTCGGAGTGTGCGAGAAACTTAACACCTACTTGCGTTTACAGTTCCTGCAACCAGCTTCTCGGCGAAACCACGATGGATTTATTGAATTAAAACGCACGTCGCGTCAACACTAGTCGCGGCCCAATAAAAGCAGTAAGGTAACGTACAGAATATTTTTTTCTCATAAATATTTTTGCGCAAAAAGCTGAGAGAAGATTCTTAACTCACAATATCGAAAAAAAAAATTTACGAGCGATTTGTTTCAATACAATTTTACGTGGAAAACGCGCACGCAGAACCAACTGTGGTGAAATATAAAATTGATAAGAAATCGATATAAAGTTAATTGCGTTCCAGAATCTAGATCGACTTGTCAATGATCTACATGGCCTTATCGCGACCTGTTGTGCCTTGAGAATATTTACATCGCGTATCTATGCAAAGATAAAAGATTACCGCAATACTAATAACTAAACACAGTCCGAGTGGAGAGTTTTAAAAATAATATTTATCTTGTATAAATTAACAGTTCAGAATCTCTCCTACTATTTTTTACAAACTAACTAATTTAGAAGTTACGAAAACTTTATTTTCCATATTTCTTCGGTTTTTTTAACCGAAGATTCAATTAAGATTAATTATAAGATTAATTATAACTAGACATTAAAGATACCATGGTATAAACATCTGTGCGAAAACGTTTAAACACAGTTGAATTTTAAACACAGTGTATGTGTATATAAATTGGAATTTTCGATTCTTTAAGATTCTTTCTAGTCTGGAATAGATAATTTGTCGAATAACCGAGTAACATTGCGACATTTTCAAATGATCATAATCGAACGAACTGTGTGAAACGAGCCTTGAAACGCAAGCACGCGCACACAATCCGCGCGCACACACGCTCGGTCGCGCACACGCGTCGTTCACGGAGATTCGCCGAGCGCGCAGCCGGTCCGCGCAGGCCCCGTAAAAAGCCGGGGGCGCGATTCCGTCGTCGTTCGCTCTTCGGGATACCGCGCGCGACGCTCAGTTTGTATTCGGTATTCAGCTCGATTCCGTTCGGCGACAAAGACATTTCCGGGCGATTTAACATCGATAGCAACGATAAGAATCACACGCGTAACATAGATCTTGACGTCTCGCGTCGAATAATCCATCCACGTGAAGTTTGATCCGGACATAAAGTGGTGCGCATTGTGCCATTTAGTTGTCAAGTGGTTTAAAAAAAAAAAAAAAAAGCGAAGGAAAACACGCGAAAAGGAGTCGAGAGACGCAAATAAAGATGCTGCCGCCGCGAATACTCGGTCTGCTAGTGATACTTCTTGCTGTACAAGGTTGGTGCGAGCCTTTTGTTTTGAGAGATTGTTTCTCATAGATTGTTTGAATCATCACTCTCGCGACGACGCGATGCACTTCGTGGTGTTTGCGAATTTACGCAACGTTAGTTGACAAAGTCGCTGTGAACTTTCTATTGCTGCTTCGAGACAGACTTTGATTCTTTGATACTTAAATTGAAGTTCGAGATAAAACTCGGTTTATTATCTACTGCCACTCGTTTATCTAGAGGAAATATTTGTGAAATGCGACGAGAAGTAAATAGTTTTCTTTATCATTGTCAAACACTCGAAAATAGATGCTAGTCTCGTACAAAAGTGCGACAAAGTAAACTATGTCTTTCTGTTTTTCTTGTATTTGTACGTAAAATACACAAAAAATTGATAGAAGAACACGCGCACATCTTCGATTTTTAATGTTATTTCTTTCTCGTGTATTCTGTACTTTTATTTCTTCGGGTAAGAGCTATCGATTGCAAAATCACAGATCTATTATCGCACCACGAAGGCATCATCGTTTCCGCGGAGAATCACGTCTGGTTGTACAAAATGCACGTTATATACCGATGATGATGATAGCGTGGAATGGATCGCAATAACGAGTGTAATCATTACGCCAGTGAGGCGAGCGAATGGTTGCGATTGGCGTCTCATTACGCTCTGACAAAAATCGAGATTGCACCAGCGGCGGTGCATTGTCGATCCTTCGTGCCGCGAGTTATTCAAATAAGGCGCTTGATCGCTTGATCGAGCGCATTCATCGATGCGCGACAACTCGGCGCAACGAAGTAAATCTGAGAAAAGCAACACAATTTACATAAGTCCAAATATTTGCACTTGTTTTTCCAGAAAAAAAAATATCAGTTCCTTGTCTGGAAAATTTTTAGTTTTTGTAATTTTATATATATACTTAAAAAGTTTTATTATATTACGTGAACTGGGTATACAAAGCTTTGCTGTTTACAATGTGCAAATATCTCGATTCCGTCTACAATACCACGAGTGTCAGGAGCAATAGAACTCTTTCGACTCCCAAGTATAGAAATAACAGAGCGAACAAAAGCGCGCATCTTCTATAAATATTTAAGTTCTGGTTCAGTTGGGTTTTAGGTCAACTGCGGGATTTGAGAAAGAATCTTAACATTTTAAATAAAATGCTAAAAGCGGAACGAGAAAAATAATTGAAGGTTGTTTACAAATATATTTTTTGTCCTCACCGAAGAAGGGAAGCTTATTATTCAGCCAAACAATTAGATAAATAATTAGATAAATTAATAAAAATACGAAGACGCACTGTGATATCGCAGTATTAAACAAATGAAATTTAAACTTAACAAGTTTACGCGTTGTTTTAACAAGTTTATATGCTGTTTTATATCCTTGTCATGAAACTCACTAGTTGGTAAACAGCTGTGGTTTTTTCTTAGACTTTACATCTCGAGAACTTTCAAAATTTTATGTTCGCGCGTCGTCGGAGTCAATAATTCAATCAACGACTCATTCCCGATTGTCAAGTATCGTAAAAACTTCCTTTTACGAGACATGCGCTGAGTAAATTCATAGATTCGAAGTATCTGATTTCTTACAACAATCGCATCTACGATGTGCTGTCTCTCACGATATTTTAATAATTAACGACTAGACTTTACCTTCTTCTGCAGAAACGGTAAGCAACAATAGTCGTGCGACTATAATCGACGAGCGACTCGTAATCGTCGTCGCGGAAGAAGCAATTTATGTATTAAAAAAAACTTAATTACGCTTCCTGATGTACCTACGCACCGGAAGACAATTGCAGTTGCGCCGGAGCGAGTCGCTCGCCGATGCACCGAGTCGCGACCGCGTTTGACCGAAACCGATCGAAGTCGCAGGACGATTGATTAGCATTAATTCGAAGATTGTCTAGGTCGATCGAGAATCGATCAATCGACGAAGGTTTATAAAATTGCGCGCGTCAATAACGCAAAAGCAGATTTCTTTATTTTATTCTCGATCAAAATTTAAGAAACTTTTCTGTGAAAGTTTTTTTCCAAAATTTTTATTATTGTTGTCTTTAAAAGAAACAGCGTGAGATATTGAATGTATACAGAAAAATTATTTGTCCTAATAATATTGAATTTATTTCTGAATTGGTTGGACGCACAAAGTCCGAGAAAACTTCGTTTAAAAATTAAATACAATTTACTCATTAATTTATGGAGAGAATTGAGACTTACGGAAGCATGAAAGCACGCAATATTCACTTTCACACGATCATCGAGCGGTTTTCCGTCTCACCCGCTTCTCGTTTCCGGTCCCCATCCGGGCTATTACATAATTCGCCATTAAAAATCGAAAGAGTATCCCTGGGCCCGAACCCGGGGAAGAGTAAAAGGGAAGCAACACAGAAAACTACTCGCAGTTGTGTCGCCAAAGAGGGAACCGTCGCAAAAAAGCGCGTCCGCTGACGAATTCCATTGAGAATTCTCTGCGTGAAGAAACATCGCGAACAGAACGAAGCGAGCGATCGAGCATGCGGCCCACAGAGAACCGGTGGCACCAGCTGAATGACCCGAAAATAAGATGAACGAGACTGATTGAGTCGAGGTGGGGGAGAGACTACGTCGCGAAGGATGTGCGAGGAGAGCGGGGCAGGCTGTGGAGGGGAAGGTGAACAGCCAGGTGAACAAGAGGTTTTAGGGCCAGAGGGGCCAGGTGGCGACTACGCCGGACGGTGGCCAGTATTCGAGAGCCAAGTATTCATCGCTTTTTGGTAACTGTTCCTCGTCCGAGAAGATATGCTTCTCTTCTTTTCCTTCTTCTTATCCTCGACGCGCGTTTCATATCCAGCGCAGTTCCCGTTTTCGTCCTTCTTAATAATAGGAGCGGTTTCCTTTCTTTCTTATACCGGACCACCGTGTGCCGCCGCCGCCGTCGGCCGACTCGTTTTTCGTGCGTGACTGCGATCCTGACGAGCCGTCCGTTGCTTCTAAACGGGGCCGGATTAGAAAAGAGCCGGGATACGTATCGTCATTAGTTCTTTAAACGAAGCTTCTACGAAATAATAACCGAAATTCGAACCTGCGTTAGGGATTAGGTCGGCTTACTGTTTCTAGATATATATTTTGAAAAATTTCAGAGTTTTTCTTGCAGAAAAGAAACGAACAGTACGTTCGGTTGAAACTAAAATGAAATTACGACGATATATTTTTAACAGCAGTAGTAATGTATGTAGTAATATAATTTAGTTTTTGTTATCATCAATTAGAATAATTGTTTCCTTCATTTAATTTTCTTCTGTTAAAACTCTATTTAATTATTTAAGTGCAGCTACTTCACATAACAAACAACAAACCGTGCACAAAGTAATGTGACACACAATGTGACATTGTCAAGTTTGCAAAAATATCGTAACAAAGAGATGTCACTTACCTGTGAGTGATATTTTTGCAAATCATTTTTACAAAGATATTTTCTTAACCTTTCTTTTTGTCGAAAGGTCAAAAGATTCTCAACAAATGATAAACTATTTTTGATAAGAGATGTCTGAAGTGCGAGATCTTATGAGTTTTTTGCTCGCTCGAGTGCGATATGAAACCGATAATGACGAATGAAAGAAAAGCGTGACGACAAGCGTGTCGTGACACCGCTCAGGTCTCCAAGGACTCACCTGAATTTGACTTGGTGATCGACTACGGGTGGTAGGTATCCGAGTATCGCTGCACAATAATCGGCAACGGCGATAATTTGGATGTGTGCGCGTGCAGCCGCAATGACAGACATTATCGTCGCGAATTACGTCTCGGCCGTCAAAAATTCGAGCTCGACTGGTCTGTCATTATGCGCGACCCACATCGAGCACGCCAGTTTGCGGGGCAAAAGTTAATTAGGTATCTCTAAGGCCGGGAGAAAACCGAAAGACGTTTACCTCTTAGCACGTCTTCCGTTATTACATATTCAACACTTTTCAATTACATTTTTATATTACTGAAACTAATATCTTGAAAGGGGGCGTGAGAACGTTTTTTCATCATTTTTGACAAGAGTTTTACTTTGTGCCTTCTTTGAGTTCCGATAATTGAAGCTCGAATAAATAATTAAAAGCGATATTAAAATTTAAAACAAAAAAAAAGAAATGAAGAACGTAATTCGACGTTAAAAAAAAACCCCATTCATAAATTATCGTTGATTTATAAATGTCGTAGATTGCGCGCGAAAATTGCAACGAAGTTGTCCCTTTTGAAAGAAGAAACAGCTCGTTTTCAAAATGCCAAACACGGGAAAAGAGGAAAAGCCGGTTGCACAAGATAAAACACATGCGTGCACACGCGTGTGTCCGCGTATCGAATGTCGTTGCGCAACCAGATAGGCATTACAAGGATCCGCGTCTCGTTTCTCCTTGAATCACTCGTTGAGAGTTACTCGCTTTCCGCCGCGCTGCCGCCGTCGCCGTCGATCCGTAGAAATTTAAGGGTCAATGTAAATAAGTCTCTGATACGCGCAAGACGTCCCGGTTAGACTTGTTGTTTGTCGACGCCTATAAAACGCGGGAATTTGTCGATTCGCGTGACTCTCGTTGTACACGCTCATCAATCTGTTTTGCATACGCGCTCGTTCACCCTCGTTTAAGGCAATCTCCCGATATCGAGACACAGTTGTTTTTTTTTTATGAGAAGACGTTCGATATTTTTATTCGTATCGCGCGGTGAATACGATTTTAATGTGACAGCTAAGGAAATATCTTGACATTTTTAACGTTAATTAATTTAAAACTTAATTTGAATAAGAGAAACTTTACAGAGAAATAATTGTCTTGTTTCAAAATCGTTGTTTCGGTGTCTTTCGGCATATTATTTATTTCTGTATCGCCTCGAGCCGAAAATAACGATGTGGTATGTAAAAAGTGTATCTCTTTTTTTCTTTTTTTTTTATCTCACAAAACGTTACGTAAATTATTTTGTATACATAATTATGGAATGTGATAACCGATATAAATATTTCACATGTTACATGTCCCCTTGCGTATCATCGCGTAATTGTGTGGGTCATACATGTTCTCTTCTTTCGATGTCCCTCGCTTTCGAGAATTATATTACACGTGGACGCCGCGTATGAATATTCATTAACACGTTACGTCACTCGCGCATTTAATGCGTTAATTAAATAATTGAGTTCTAAGAGTAGGAAGGAGGGACACGGGCACGTGTGGGAGGTCAGCCCGCATGAGAAAAAGCGCCTTCCTCAGAACCTTGAACAAAAGACAGCTCTTTCTTTCCTTCTCTCTTCTCGTTTTTCCGGAATTTTCTTGGCAGACGCCAACGTGTATACGTTGTGTGCATGCCTACCTGCGTCGCCCACGCGCGTTAGGAAACGCGATACTCGGATCAGACGAATTGTTACCGTCCGTAAAGTTTGTGTTGACGCAGGGAAGGAGGACGGTTGGCCTTTTTAACTTGAGTCCCAATCTCGCGTGTCGTGCAGATGTGTCATAAATTTTTCGGTTTCTTCCTCCCCTCCCCCTCTCTCTTTCTCTCATATGTAAGTACGTACGTGTTTTCGCGAAGACGAGAAGTGAAATAAATCTCGATTCTTTGACGATCTCTCGTTGCGAATATCGTTGCGTAATCTAAACTCGCTCGCGAATTTGTTTGACGGCGGCACATTCGCCGGTGAGTCAGTTTCCACATTTCGCGGAGAAATGCGAGGATTTCGTTGACGGAGATTTCTCGTTACGCAGCGTGTTGCGTTATATCGATGCGAGGAAAAAGAAATAAATAAACGAGACGAGGAAACGAGCAGTTAAATCAAGACAAATGGAAGTACAGGTTCGCTTTGAGAAAGGTTGAACTTAATGTGCGGTTTGACGCGAGATATAGGATATTAATTAACGACACGGTGCGGCTATCGTGTGTATGCCACTGTCTCTAACGTGCGGTAATAGCATTTTGCTCGCTCCGAGTAACGCGTAAGAAAATCCGGAGAATGTAATTAACGGTCTTTGGATATTACAGCTGCGAGATCGCTCCCGTCGCGTTACATAACGGAGAGTTTTATATTATATATCGTTGTATCAATCTTTTGCTTGAATGCGAGGCACTCGGGGCATTTTTTCCATTCACCGTGGAGTGGCGAACGCGCGCGATAAAGCCGTTATGTATTTACACAAGAGGCTTATCTCCCTCTCGCGCGTGTGCCGCCTCACTCGAGCCGAGACTTTTCAGCCAAAACATGCCGATGTGTTTGCTTGCATAATTTGCGCAATTAACTCTCGCGAAATCAGAAGCGTATTACGATGACAACAACATTCTTGTAGAGAGCTTGAAAGTATTTTTTTTTGTTTTTTTTTTTTTTGATGACGAAATATCTTCTTTTCCTCGTGGAACGACGCGTGTCCAACTTCGTTTTACGATTCCGTTATAAAATGTCTTGCCGCGCACAGTCTCGTCGTTCTCACGAATATTTATAACAATGACGATGTGTGTTTCGCGCACTGTTAAAGCGCCATCGGAACCCGCTGATCGGTGTTTTGATCTTTGTACTTTGGTATATTTTTCGTGTAAACTGATCTCGGAATAAGTGTCTGAATATATTTCTCGCGCACGTCTCCGTGCGTGCGAATTGCGAAAACTTTAAGATGCTTGTTGTACAGTCGGTTTTATGAAAATTTATTTGCTCGTACTTGCCAAAATACCGGATTTTCAAAAAAAAAAAAAAAAAAAAAAAAAAAAAAAAAAAAAAAAAAAAAAAAAAAATTATAAATTGTCCTTGCAAGAGATTGGACACGTCTATATATAAAGATTTTATAACACACAAGTTTTAACAGAAAATAAAGAGCGAAATGGTTTCATTTTAAAAGCGCGTTTGAAAACCTCTCGAACTCTTTAACGTCGACGATGATTCTCGCGCCACTGTTGCATTTTATTTTCGACAAACTGTCGAAAGCGCACGGCACAATACGGACCTTAAGATCGAACAAGACAGTCTCTGATGCTTGCGTTTATTCCGAGCAAAACCGCGAAGAACACTTGGTGCAGAGAGAAGCACACGATTCTCCGACGTTCCCGTTTCGTATTTAGGCCGCCGACGAGATGCCCCGCGCTCGTGCCCCGTAATTTCTTCTCTCGTCGGCCGGCACGAGAAAGCGAGAGATCACCGGCATTCTCTTCTCTCACCGCGGAAAGAACACGATGATTCTCTTTCTCTCGCCCTTTTCCTTCTGTTTTTTTTCGTAATACGTCTCATTTGCATGCGCACTCCCATACAGCAGCGATTTGCACAGCTGCGAGAGCGCGTCAGGCCTTCCTTCGCCGCTCCCGCGATCCAGTCGCCGTGTAAATATCTTTTCCTCGGAGGCGTTTTGTCTGTCTCTCCCGCGGTGAGAGATAAGAAGACAGAGTCGTGACTTTCAGTGCACGAGGCATTCACGCGTTTCACTGGCTCGATCGCGAGAGAGAATCGGCGTCGTGGAGAGAGAGAGAGAGAGAGAAATGAGCGTTTCCGTGGTTTGCGCAATTCACCCGCTAGAGAGTAAATTTACCGAGATCTTCAGCTGATGCTTCTCTCTTTGCGCGCGCGCGCGCGCGAGCAAGCATTATTTATATTTTCGTAACAAACCAGTTTCGCGCTTCGGATATATATGCGCGTATAAAGCAATGTTTTGTTCTAATGACAGAGATGATCATCGTCGGCCGACGAAAAAGAGAAAAATCTTGTACGCAAATGCATTATAAATGCGGTGCTAAGTCATTTCTTGTGTATTTGTGACTCATTGAGCGTGTGATTAGCTGGTAACTTTGCAAGCGGTGGATTTGGTTCGAAAGATCGTTGCGCGAAAAATCCTCCTCGACCGTGCGAGATTTCAAGTTGCGCGAGAATTTATGAAGATCGTGCGCGATCGACCGAGCCGTCTTCCCGCTCGGAGCTGTCGCTCTGGAATTTTAATAGGTCGGATCCGTGGAGAGGCTGCTTCTCCCCCCCCCCCCC
>QVNW01002370.1:0-13679 GCA_014825475.1 Pseudomyrmex flavicornis
GCCGACACCCGATGTAGGATGTGCCGCCACGTTGTTCGTCGTTTGGTTGCGCGGCGTTTGTTGAACAGAAGAACGGGTTGGCAACGGGGATGTTTACGGGAGAAGTTCAAGACGGTTCGGAACAAGAGTCGAAGCGGAGTCGACGCGCGCGAGGAAGCTCCGGCCGCTTTTACATCCTCGCTCGGGTTTTCTGTATTTCTCTAATAAAGAGTGCTACGTAACGTACCGCGAGCCTATTTATTTCCGGAGAATCGCGGAACGCGGCGGCAGCGTGACAGTATATTCCCCTTAATATTTTACAATTTTGATAATGGATGTTTTTTTATCTCTAACCGTTTTTCGAGAAAAACGTGCTGGTCATTTTATCAAACTTATCTGTGTGTGTGTAACTATGATAGATAGATATAAGTTTCTTTAAGAGGAACTCTCTCCGAATATTAAGTTTATATAAGTCTTTTTGAGACCACATTACGTCGCATTATTGTTTGTAGTCGTAAATACGATAAACATTCATTTTTGAAATTCACTTTTCTTCGAAATTTATTGGCTCTCTCGGAAATATCCCATATAACACCGAAAGATTGCATAAACTTTACATTGAAACAATATAATATTGCATGGTAGTTGCGAAATGTTTCTGCAATGTTACTGTAAACTTACGGCATGTTGAAATGTCTTCCTTCAAGAATATTACAATGTAAGACTACAGTAATGTTACAGTGCAATGTATTATAATATTGAAAACCATGTCAAATTATACATTTAGATTTTGCTTTGTGTGAGAAGTCGAAAACCCATGTAATATTGTTTTCAAAATAAAAAATATTTAATGTAAAAAACCTTGGCGCGGCTGCACAAAAACTAAAG
This sequence comes from Pseudomyrmex flavicornis, assembly GCA_014825475.1. Lineage (NCBI taxonomy): Eukaryota > Metazoa > Arthropoda > Insecta > Hymenoptera > Formicidae > Pseudomyrmex > Pseudomyrmex flavicornis. The sequence goes on from QVNW01002370.1 coordinate 868, forward strand.
ACAGAGCACGCGAGCTATGTACATCACATATAGAAGTTTATTTTTATAATGTCTTTAGTTTTTAATGCAGTCAAGGTTTTTTTGCATTAAATATTATTTATTTTGAAAACAGTTCCACATTTTTTAGGTTTTCGACTTTTCACACAAAGCAAAGTCTATAAATATATAATTTGATATAGTTTAAGACTTCCTACGCAAAGCGAGATCATTCCTCACACTCGGTGAGTGCTTCACTACTATTGTATGGCAATACACGTAATTAGTTATTCTTTACTTTTATATTTTTACAGAAATGTAACAATCTAGAATTTTTTATTTTGCGCTATTTTTGATATCTTTTTTTTTGTAGGATAGTGTTTGTGTAGAAAAAATTTTATATAGTATAAAGAGTACAATATTTACACAATTATTTTATATTTTTATAATACTTAACAGCTCGATAAAACAAACATAAAAATAAGATATATATAATAAACCAAAAAGCCAATGGTCGAGATTGACGGTAGACGGTTGAAACAATTCAAATTCAGTGTATTTAGCGGACGTTTCGATCTTTAATTGTAGATCATTTTCAGCATACTGAATTTTCAAACAAGTCAACACGACAACGAGTCAAAGTAACCGATAATAGACATACACAGAGACTATTATCGGTTACTTTGACTCGTTGTTTGCTTGCCGACTTACTTTCGACGGTTCCGTGTTGACTTGTTTGAAAATTTAGTATGCTGAAAATGATCTACAATTAACCTGTTAACCGGGGAATAAACTTTTGTTCAACTCGTCATTTTCCATGACTTTTGTCATTTCCATGACGAAAAATGTCGTCATGCCCATTGCAGTAGTAGTTCGTGTATGACGAAATATTTCGTCATACTCAGTTAACAGGTTAAAGATCAAAACGTCCGCTAAATACACTGAATTTGAATTCAACTGTCTACCGTCCATCTCGACCATTGGCTTTTTAATATATCTTATAATATATCTTATATATTTTTAGGTTTATAATATATCTTATATATTTTTATAGTTTTATATTATTTTATTTTTTAACAATATATAAACGTACAAGAGTTACTTGGCGCTACTTTCTGACATCATTTCTTTTGTAGAATAGATTTCGTACAGAAAAAGTTTTTATGTAGTAATGTAGTAATGTTGTGGTAATAGTTTTTCTAGAGATACGAGTTGCGCGTGTTACTTGACGCCTTTTTTATTTTTTTTTTAAAGTTTAAGATACTGTTGATATATATATCTTTACGAAAAAGAACTACTGCCAATTATATATAAATAAAGTCAGTAATATAAATATTACTGACAATCACTCAAGAATATTATTAGGTATTATAGGAATCACTGAGAATATTACTGGCAATTACACAGAATGCTAGTAATTCTTTCGTACCACTGCCGCAATATTGCTGCCAGTAGTGCTTTCTCGTAAAGGTATTTATTTGTTAATAGGTATTTCTAATAATATACTAGAAATAAACATACTATAACAAATATTCTAGACATTTTATATTATTATATTATATATTTCTATAAAAACTCACACAAATTTCTACATTGCTGGAACATTTCGGCGAAATATTAATTTTGTATATTTCTACAACATCTTTGCAATAGTACATTGTAACTTGCAATGTTGCAATGTTCCTGAAATGTCACTGAAAGCTTCGGTGCTGTATGGGATTAAAAGACTGACTTCGCGTTTATACGTTTTAAAAACGGACGGTGTTCGAGATGTCAATAAATTTCAATTGTAATATCTTTGTTCCCTTACGAAAAAAGAATTACTGGCAGTAATATATTGCGGTAACAGTACTAAAGAATTACTGACATTCTGTGTAATTGCCAGTAATATTCTCAGTGATTCCTTAATAATATTCTTGTGTGATTGTCAGTAATATTTATATTATTGACTTTATTTATATGTAATCGGCAGTAGTTCTTTTTCGTAAGGGTTGGTGCTTTTAAATAAAAACGTTGAAAGCTGGTGATTTCAAATCAAGCGATAGTGAAAATGAAAATGATATTGAAGACATTTCTAGTGACATGCAAACGTTGCATTCTATATTAATGATAAATAAGTCACGTAAAGAAATAATTGCAAATGTAAAAATTACGGATTACATAGAGCGTGTGATTCTAAATTACACTATATTTAATACTATTTAAAGAACGTTTTAGGGGTAGGTTAGGATTAGCATTTCAACATAAACATTATTAAATTATGAAGTTGATATATTTTTTATCCGATTTTGTCATATTTATTTCACTTATAATCTTGTAGGATGTTTTTAAAATTTATTTTACTTTTAATTTCTTACGAAAAAGAACTACTAGCAATATATTGCGGCAGTGGTACGAAAGAATTACTGGCATTTTGTGTAATTGCCAGTAATATTCTCAGTGATTCCTGTAATACCTAATAATATTCTTGTATGATTGTCAGTAATATTTATATTACTGACTTTATTTATATGTAATCGGCAATAGTTCTTTTTCGTAAGGGATTTTGTAGGATGACTTGTAGTGCATTCGGCAATTGTGTATAAACAGAAGCATTGAAATCTTATAGTTAAACTTTACCTCTTCCGACATAAGTTAAAGGTTATTGCCCTCATAAACAAGGTTTTAATCGTTCCGATTTAATCAATGCGCGCATAGACGGCATAAATGCATCAAACGCATCAACTGCCTTAAGTCAAAATAGAAGCTGTTAGTGCGCTGGGAGGAGTACTAAAAATTCAGTATGGTTAGTACAATCTAGGGAATTGTCAGTTCTATCAAAGTGCGCACATTGTTTAAATCGGAACGACTTTCTATGCAGTCTATGCGCTTCATGTGTAACTCGGAACGCACCTACTTGAGTAATAGCGCAGGTGGGTCTATAGCTTTTCGACAGTAAAAGACTAAAATGATGAAGTCAGGTTGGTCAAGATATGGTTCGATTTTTTCTTCTATCGGCACTAGATCACTTGTGACTGCGATTGACAGGGGCACTCAAAGTGTCTAACCCCCCTCTCTCAATATTCTACAGTTCTGGTATCTTCCGGCATTCGTTGTCGAGACACTCGCTGTCAAGACGTTTTATTGTCTTGCAGACTTTAGTCTGCATTTTGGCGGAACTGAAGACCGAGGCCAGATCAACATCTACATACGCTCCATCAAGAAAAAATCACTCTACCAAAAACATGAGCGGAGCTGCATCACTCTGAGACACTTTCTCCGATCACGACAGTAGTTCCAGGATAAGTCTCCGGAAGCTTCACGATTGAAGCCATCTCAAAGCTGTTGCCCTAAAATGCCAAAAACATCGGCACAGCGACATTGCTTGTCTATATCATTTCTCCAACCTTTTTCGATTACTGCAGCTCTCCAAGACAAAGAAAAAGTGGAAGCTCTTGCAGCAATCCGGATCTTACTTATTTTAAACATTAGCAGAATAATGTCCACATTGACTGCAGTCCCCAAGATGAACACAGTCACTTCCTGTACTTTTGTCCACTGCCGCTTATTTTCTTTGAAGGAGTTATTCATGGTTAACCTCTTATAAAAAGACCGTTCTCCGGAAATTTCACAATTTTTTCTGGAGACGTGTTATATAGCAGTCTGCTCTATTTCCAAGAAAGCTCTTCTTATTTCCCAGATCGAGATCTTCTGATATTCGCGTTACTTTAATTTAACTTCAACATGGTTGCGGAACTTCATTCCAACCCACAACTTACAACATAATTGTTATATTCTCATGATGTCGGAACTCATAAATTTCTTATATTCATGTTTCATCTATATTCTCTTACTCTTTGACAAGCGTTTTACACAAAAAAATATTGTGCAAGAGTTGCGTTCTGATATTCACTGCAATAAAATGTAGAAGTGACACGCACAATTAGTGAGTATCTGTAACAGTCGGTAATGAAATTAGGTAACAACATGATCAGAAAAGATAAAAAAAAGGAATTACTGTTTGTGAGAATACAGAGCGTTGTGACAGTATAGTGAATATATGGGAGTTATGATACGTGAACTTTACGAAGTAATATATTGAGCTAAGAAAATTTATTTCTACGTTTATCTAATATTCCTAGATGCCAAAATATATTCTAAAACGCCTATATTTTCGCTAGTTGTACATTGAATCAGCTCTTTGACACTGCGGAATTTATTACTCTGGAGAATTTATTACCATTAGTAGTGCTCTTCATTTTGCGTATCAACGTAAGTCGTAGAACTTTATCAGCTGAGCAGCAGTTCTTTAACAATGGTATTTACTCAATATTTATATTTCTCAGATGTTATTGTAAATTGCATACAATAGCTTAGTGGCTAGCGACCAACTCTTTATGTACGAGAAGATTTTTTTCTGATATGTAATAACTCGAACTTTTGAAGTTCAAAATTAAACTCCAATCTCTGTCTCTTTCTTCGTGTCAGCTGATCCGGTGAGACACGTATTACCAACAATAATTCGCTTGTTGCACTAAAAGAATTGAAAACGAAAATTAATGAACACAATGTAAAATAAAAAAAATCATGTTCCTGATCTTCAGTGCGGTTGTCCGAACATGCGTGCATATATGATTATATTTTACTTACACATATAAATATTTAATTGTACTTTTAAAGTTTGCGTATTAATATTATTCCTTTGTCTATAGATCTAGGTCTCCATCCAGATCCTCTCAAAAATTTCAAACCGTTGTCTCTAGTAGATCACTTTTAAGCGACATCTGAGAACCTGAAAAAAACTTAGGTCTTTAAACAACAGTAGAGGATGTTGAGCGTCAGTCGTTTAATAGTTTTGCGAATATTTAGTTGTGAAATGTGAAAAGAATCTGAAAGATCTAGGTGTATAGGAGACGTTAGTTTTTCGAAAAGTAAGTAAATTTTTTTTAGTGTGTGCACTTGTAATATATCAACTAATTGATGTTTTTTTCATAATCTTTTCAATTATTTATGTACATTTACAACAATTTATTAGGTTGTGGCGCGCAGAGTATTGAGATTTTATTGAGGTTATGATAGCTGTTGTACGATACTTGTGAAATATTTGCAAACAATTGTCGGTAAATATTTACAAAAGGTCATAAATATTTACGAAGATCTCCTTTAGAAATCAATAACTTTGATTTTGACATATAGTGTGAAGAATAGCTCACTGAGTAACAATCAAAGTTTTAGTTGTCGCTCGTTGTTTGTTAACAAGTTATTCATAAAAAATAAAGGTAATTATTTAATATAAGAAAGGCAGCTTCGATTATTTTGACCTTGACATATCTTGTTAAGGACACTTTTTTGAGTAATCTTTAGGTAGTTTTAGTTGTGGTTTATTATTTATTAAAAAGTTTTTTCATACAAAATATAAATGATTATTAAAACCTCACAAAAGTTCAAAATTTAGAAGTGTTTAAATTATTTAGAGCAAATATGCATTTTGGTTCAATTTGAATTACCTTGTAGGTAATTCATAATTTGTTAAGAGTCCGTTTTAATGTTTCTCGTAGTTTGTTGATAATTTTCAACATGCGACTTCTTAACACAAGTACTTTTTTTGTTTTTTTTTTTGTTCGTGTTATAAGCGTGTAGGCAGGGGAGAGGCTTTGTCCCTTTTTCTGTACCCTTCTCCCGAAAAAACCACGTACACACTTTCGACATGAAGCGACATTTAGTCGGAAATCGTTTTTTATTTTTTCTTATTTCTTCATTGCATAAGTTCCGATTAAATGTCGCTTCATGTTGAAAGTGTGTACATGATTTTTTCGAGAAAAAGGAGAGCAGGATGACGAAGTCTTTCCTTGCCTACATGCTTGCAATACGAACAAATGTATATGGTGTCAGAAAATAACAGTTTATGTATGAAATTTTTTGTGTTAATAACTTTTTGTTAATAACTTTTTAACAACGAGCGACGGCTAAAATCTATTGATTGTTACTCAGCAAGGTGTCCTTGACAACATATGTCAAGGTCATTGATTTCTGAAAGAGGTGACATTTTGTAAATATTTATCAAATATTTTTTCTTTAAATGCTTATATCTTCGAAACTGTTAGAGATTTTTTCAATCTGTTTTTTTATCGATTTAGAATTGTTCGAATTTTCTATTAAAAAAAAAAGAACATGTCAAAATTCATTTATTATTAAAATATTGTATATCAAAGTTAGGTGCTAGAAAAATGCATTCTTCGAAAAACGTCCCAAAGACACATTGTACACATGTTTTTAATTTTTAAAGTGTTAGAAGATGTCTCTGGAAGTATGAACATTTTCCTACAAAACTACATTGGAATTTTATAAAACTCTTAATTACAAAAAAATTATGAATTTATAAACAAAAAGCCTTTTTTTTAAACAAATTTTCAGGCTTTTTTTAACTCTAAATTTATTCGTGAGAAATAATCTTCGATAAACATGTATAGATTGAATATGAATTTTACGTTTTTTGAATCGCTGAACAATTCAATCGCTTACGAATCTGGAGTTAAAATTTCAAAAGTCAAAATAGCAGATACAATATGGTGCACAAAAAAGTAAAACAATTTGAATTTTGAAATTCTGACTTTAGATTTGTGTTCAGCGACCCGAAAAACCTCTGGGTACAAATTTTTTGGGGAATCTGTTGAATAGAAAAATTTGAGGCGAAAAGAGTTAAACACATATTTTTGAAACTACTAGATATTTTTAAAATTTTTTATCAACGCAGAATCATCTAAATTTTTATCAAATTTTTTTTATCAACGCAGAATCATCTAAATTTTTGATTCAAAAAAACAAAATTAGAAAAATATTATTTTCGTGGAGATATTTGATTTCTAAAGTCGCGTGAGCCTCACAGACCCAGTTTTTTAAATTAAAGAACTGAATTTTATCAAAAATGCAAAAATTTTTGACAAGTATAATTTTTATAATCTAACTCATTGAATGATAATATTTTCAACTTCAGATTCCGAAAATGGACTATTCAGATCGGATGTTGAAGTTTTTAATTTAACATATTTTTATTGCATACTTTTTATTGCAGACTCGGATTATATACAAAGAAAATAAGAAACTTTTGAAACATTTTTTTTTGAAAATGTCTTTATTAACCTTGAAATAATCTTGAAAGTAAGTAATGAAAAAATAATCTTGAAAGTAAGCAATGAAAAAATAATCTTTCAAGATTATTTCAAGGTCAATAAAAGCATTTTCAGAAAAAATTCTCAAAAAAATATTTGAGACAAAAGTTTCTTATTTTTTTGCGTATAATTCAAATCTGCAATAAAAAATACACAAAGTAACTTATTATTTTTAACCCTTCAAGGCCAGATCTAAAAAATGACCTACGAGTTGTTCAGATTGAGTCTGTGAGAATCCACGCGACTATAAGATCGATTATCTTTGCAAAAAATCAATAGTTTTTGAATTTTTTTTTAGGTCAAAATTTTGAATGATTTTGCGTCGATAAAAAAACAGATTGAAAAAATCTCTAGTAGTTTCGAAGATACAAGCGTTTGAAGAAAAAATAATTTTTGTCAAATATTTTACGGGTGGCACCTCTCGTAGCCGCAAATCGCCGCAAATCGCCGCAAATCGCATACTCTGCACGCCGCAATCTAATAAATCGTTGTAAATATACATATCTTTTCATTAAAAAATTTATTTACTTTTCGAAAATTTTGTCCAACGTTTTGTCCAGACCTTCTTAGGGCTTCTTAGATCCTTTTTACACTTACAATTAAATAATCAATTCGCAAAATTATTGAACGAATGACGTTGTCAATGATCTCTACCGTTGTCTAAGGCTCTAAAGTTTTTTTTTCAGAGCCTTCAGATATCGCGCTAAACTAATATCTAGTAGAGACATCGGTTTAAAACTTTTGAATGGGTTGTGGAGACCCACGTCTAGATTTAAAGAGTTAAAAAATTCAACATCTAATTTTGATAGTCTGGTCGAAACCAGAAGTTGAAAATCACTATTTGATGAGCATACCAACATTACATATCGAAATTTTTAAGAATTTTGATAAATATTATTTCTTTTTAATTTAAAACATGGTGATTATACAATTAGACATCCTATAAAACCAAATATAATGTAGCAAAAAATAATACAGCAAAACTTCTCGTAATTACGTATTTTTACGTTCTTTCGAAGTGATTTTTATGAAATGCATTGTCTTTCATCAGTTAATTTTTCTTCTCATACTGCCACTCCTCTACCACGTACTGATCACAGAACAAATATAACTTTATACACGTCAAATACAACTATTGCCAAAAAAGAGAATATATTGAAACTCAAATGAAAAAAACTTGATTTTAATGACTTAAGTTACAAGAATCTATTCTGCAGTATACTTTAACAATATAACAAACGCGTAGGACAATATACGTCAAAATTCTCGTTCTTAAACTTTTCTAGAAAATCAATCCTATGCAAGATAAGAACTAACCGACAAATTAGAAGAGTGCGAAAGGTCTAGACAAATTGATGATAATGTTAGTGTTGCAAAAGTGCAATACCTTAGCCAGCATTCATTCATTTATATATAAGCTGACTTGAGTGTTACTGAAGTACATTTTGAAATATTTGCTGTAGGATTTGTTTGCAATGAAACCGAATATTATAAGAAGATAAAAGTTTAATCCTTTTAATATAATAGATAATTATAATCACCCATTATTAAGCACATATTCTAGTTCAAAGAGTGACTGCTTATATCTGACATTTTATAAATTCGTTTAATCATAAATTCGTTTAATCATAAATATAAATGGTGCTGCTGCATAAAAGCTTTTTACAGTTAAATTTAATCAAACGCACTCAGCAAACAATTTCTGTTTTTGACAATTTCGGCGCAGACCTTGGCAACAGAAACTGTTTGCAGAAACGCTACACGGAAACACTACGGAAACACTGCCAAAACTTTTAGCACACAGAGAGAAAAAACGCAATACATGAAAATATTACGGCCAAAACGATTCCAAAACGATTCATATATCAGTGAAATTGACAACAAATAGATGGTCGATTGCAAGCAGATCTGCTTTTAGCAATACTGTGACCAAACAGTCCGCAAAACCGTACCAGAGATCTGTTTACAACAAAAGTCGGGTCGATCTGTTAAACGCATTGACGACAGATTGTCACCAAACGCCAAGCAGGTCTGTTTGTGTATACATGCTGTTTGCAATTTGGCGCCAACAGACGATGATCTATTTCGGATTTTGGCTTCACTTTGGCGATAATTTGGCTTCGCTTTGCTTGTGGCAGACTCTGTCATCATTTTGGTCGCATTGACATTTCACATGTTGACAGACATGGTTACCAAACCATATCCTACTGGAGGACACAGATGATTTTATAACCAAAATGTTTGCTGGGTACATTTTTGTTCATCTCTAAGCAAGATGCTATTAAGTGAACTTAAGTTATTTTCTTTTAGACAAAATGAAGCAAAGTATATATTGGCTTTATTATTATAGAAAATTTTTAAAACATTATTAAAACTTGCAAGATTAAAGTTTATACTTTGTTGTTTATAGTGTGAATATATAGTAGTATATGATATGTAGGTAAAAGAAAATTGATAGGACTTGTAAAATAAAGATTTTGTCTAATGAATCTTAAAACTATCTCTTAATCAGTTTAGTAGATAGATGTCATCAATAACGTAATAAAACTCTTCTTTTTTCCTTCGATATTTATAACTTTGTGTTGTTGACTAATTTTGCTATATTTATTTACTTCTTAAGGAAACTGTATGAAATATTTGCTTCAATTTTTTTGGATTTTTGCAAGAAGATCGGACACAAAAACTGTCATGTTACACCGTTTGACTAGACACTCAATAGTTTTTGAGATAATAAAACTGTACAGTCACATGCCAAGATTAGAATCGAGTTTGGGCTTGAATCTAACAGAAATGGGAGAATAAAGATTCGTATCCCTTAAATATAGTTTTAAAAAAAGTTTAAATTTCATAAAAAAAACTTAGAATATTTTATCGGTGTACCACTTTGTGTAGTTCTCTTATTATTATACATTTTTCAAGTGTGTCGACACCAATAGTTATTACGTACCTCAATAGGCAGATTGTGAAATCATTGCACAAAAATGGCATCATGAATGACGACAATTTTGCAATGATTGCACTAAGATGTTCGCTATACCGCAACAGTTTTGTCAAAGTAAAATTTTGTAAATAATATTTGGCAAAAATGAGAAAAGAGTCGTTGTGCATAATCATTGTGAAATTTTTCGTCATTTATTTTTTTATGTTGCAATTATATTTTTACATATTTAAGCATCACATAGCTGAAAGTTTTTTTCTCAATTATTAGACAATTTCTTTTTGAAATTAATTTTACAAATATACTGCTAATTGTAAGATGATTTGCTATATCGTTATTGTTTTGCGAAATAGTATTTGGAAATTAATTTTGCAAACAACTACAAACACTTTATAAAAGATCAATATTTTTACATCTATTTCTTAAAATATGTCTATATAATCGCACATCATAATTTTAGTGCAAGATTTCGTCACATAATTTCATTAATATTTTCCTATCAGGATTCTATCACAACTCTTCCTTTCTTTCCTTCTTCCATAGATAAGGATGTAATATTTATATTAAATCAGTTTTTCTTATATATATTTTTATAATATTTTTCTTTCAGAAGAGGAATGTTATCACTGTATGGCCACTTTAGTAGCAGCCAAAGAAAAAATGTTTATTACTCAAACCAAACTCCTTTATGAAGTTACGTGGAAAACAGTAGAACAAATCACTAAGAAATATGTTGTACGTAGCACTTATAGATTTTAAAATTTAAAAACAAATATTTATAATTATTAGTATACTGGTGAAAAACTTCTCAAAATTTCTTTACTTTATTTCTCAGAATTTTTTAATAAAACGTCTTTATGATTCTTATATACACATTTCGACACTTTACAAAAAATGGAATACTTCTAAGAAATTTTTAAAAGAAAAATAAACATTTGAATATGAAAATATCTATGCATAAGTTTTTAACAGGTTTCTATATACAAGTAATAAACTGACAATAATATACTAATAAACTTTTCTCTTTTTTTTATAATTTTGGAAAAATTGTATATAATTTATTTCAGAACTCTTTTCAAATTAAAAATAGAAAGAACTGAAAATTTTGTAAAAAATTCTGAGAATGTTTTACGCCAAAAAACATATTTGTGTGTGTATGTGTGCGCATGCATTATGAAAATTTGTTTATAGTTTAAGCAAAAATATTTAGTTACATATATTTTAAATAAGTTTAAATGACATATTTTAAGAGAATTAAGATATATTTTAAGATTACCCTTACGGAAAAGAATTACTGGCAGTAATATATTGCGGCAGTGATACGAAATAATTACTGACATTTTGTGTAATTGCCAGTACTATTCTCAGTGATTCCTGTAATATCTAATAATATTCTTGTGTGATTATCTTTAATATTTATATTATTATTAACTTTATTTATATGTCGGCAGTAGTTCTTTTTCGTAAGAGTATATATCCATAGCACATGTCTCTGAAAAACAACTGAAAGACGACTTAAAAATGTTTTATTGTCTTTTAGATATCTTTAAGATAGTTTTATTGACTTTATCTGATATATATATTAATAACATATATGTATGCATATACATATATGTAATTTCATTACACACACACACACACACACACACACACACACACACACAAAATTTTGTGTAATTTATTATTTTCTTCAAAAGAAATCAGCTGCTGTTCATTTAACGAGACATTGTTCCGGCTCGAGAGCAGAGAGAATCTACATGGACTGGATCTGGTGGATTCTGCAACTTCTTCCATTTCAACATCTAGTCAGGATTATGGACTGTTTTCTTCACGAAGGCATTAAGGTAAATACATAAATATGTCTATAAAAATAACTAAGTTTTAATTACTTTCTTTTTATAATTGTTACATTCTGGCTTATGATCAAGCTTTGAGTAATGGAACATAACACACCGATGTTAAGTCTAACACAACAAGGGAAAGAAGTCAGTTGTGCGAGTAAGACATTTAGATTGTTTACTAATCGACTTCGGCTGATATTACTTTCTGATAGTTAAACTCTTGCTCTTCGTCTCTTTTTAAATAAAATAGCTTTTTTATTATCTGGGACGGAACCTAGCAATAAAAAACAAGAGAATAAAATAAGAAAAAAAATGAAAAATAAGTTTTTTATTTAGATTTATACTATTATAGAATTATTATTTATTGATGTTTATTATAAATTAAAATTAGGATGAACTTATCATATATAAACATAGAAAATCATAGTAATTTTAAAAATCAATAAATGAATTGCAATTTTGTATTACATTGACTAGAAATTCTTCAGGCTTAAGATGAGTTAAAGAATATGTATCTAATCTTCAATTGGTTTATTATAGTTGTCAAGTGATTTGTTATAGTTAAATAAATTTATAAAAATAGGTGTGTGTATGTGAATGCCTTTACGAAAAAGAACTACTGCCGATTACATAAAAATAAAGTCAGTAATATAAATATTACTGACAGGCACACAAGAATATTATTAGGTATTACAGAGATTACTGAGAATATTACTGGCAATTACACAGAATGTCAATAAATCTTTCGTACCACTGCCGCAATATATTACTGCCAGTAGTTCTTTTTTCGTAAAGGTATGATTATGAATGTAAAATACAGGTAATTGAAATGAAGGTCAATAACGAGCGATGAACGTGTTAATGTAATATATTTCTTGAAATTTATGTAAAAATTGCGAAACGTTTCGG
>QVNW01002371.1:0-16297 GCA_014825475.1 Pseudomyrmex flavicornis
AAAACCTCGTCGAAAGTATGGAAAAAAGGTGTCAAGCAATAATCAGTAATGGAGGTGATTGGACACATTATTAGGTAATTGTGCAATAGGTAATAATGTGTACTTCAATAAAAAAAAACAAAAATTAGTCTACGTATTTATATTTTTAGATTATGGCAGTCACTTTCTTGTTGAACACACTGTAACCGTCGCGAATACAGATCAGACGTTCCTGTTGAGGAAAAAGTCGCGAACTGTAACGCGCGCGACTCACGCGTTTATTGCCTTTCGACAGTTCTCTCTTTCGTTCAGATCGGGACTGGCGTTGAATGGCGATTTTATAGGTCGCAGTCGAGAAAGGTGCTTTTAAAAACTCTTTTCTCGCCTTCGCCCGGTGAAAACTTTTCACTTCTGCGATAGTACGTTAAATGAGAAAAGCGGGTTATCAAAGCGAAAACTGACGTATTGATGGAAGGCAAACTTTTATTTTTCCGCGAATGAGTATTCTGACGCGATGGTTTTTTTCTTGTCGAATTTATATTCTAATCGGAAAAACAGAGAGGGACACTTGTGTAAATTTCTTTGACGGATTTTGCGTGCAATTTTATCGCCTCTTAAATCTACAAAACAGCATCACAGTATATATTTATATTGTAAAATCTACTTTTTGTCTCTATTTTTTTTAATCAAAAAAGAAAGTCACAAATGTATGTTCCTGAAAGTATATCAATACACGAAATAAATAATTCGTAAATAAGAGGGTTAAAAATTTACGATTTTTTATCTTTTATAAATCGTATCTTTTATTTCAAAGTAATTAGAGTTGAAGAGCGTAACAGCTGTTCTGTTTTCCAGCGTGGAATTAACATGCAACCTCCATAATTCCATTCCACATTGCTTTTATTCCGTTGAAAAGCGCAATTTTTGTTCTCTCGTAACCAATTTCCATTTCTCCGCGTACCGTGAAAAGCGAAAGAAAAGTAAAGTTCTTCCGAAGGCAGAGCGGGAGTCGGCGAGATGCGCGGACTTAAAGAATCGGAGAAAGTTAACTATTTTACTATGTATATACCGTGTCAAGTGCGCGTCCATCTATTTTTGTACCGATCGGTCGAGTTTTCATCGGAGACGGATTAATTGTGAAAGCACCTCGCCGATAATATCCACGAGAAAGTTCGCGACAATTACTTGCCGACTCTTCCACCATTTGGCTGCAGTCGCTGCCGCTGCTCCCGATCTTTGCTCATTCCACCTTTTCTTCTTCTCTTCTTAGTCATTAGTTAATCAACCTTCAATCGACTCACTTAGAGAAAATAACCTTCGCGAATTTGCATTGTGGGCGATAATTGCTCCCGCGAGAATAAATCCGACACTGGAGATTACTAGATAGAAATGAATAAATTAAGAGATAAAACTTATAATAAATATCTACAAAAGTGCAAACTTATGCTCGATAGACGTTGCTTGCAGTTCGTATTTGAATCGATATAGAAGCCACAAGAAGAATACGGAATGCGGAAGAACGTAGTCAGAATTTCGTTTGCACGTCAGTTTTTTTCTTTTGCAACGGCACGGCTCTTTTTTCTCTCAATCTTTACTTTCTTTTGTAGTGCTTTTATTGAAACTTCGTTGTTACATTTCAGACGGTCGAAGATGTAACTTTCATTTACATGGAAATTTGCATCTTTATATTTGCATTCGAGATATATAATCTACATATATAGCAACAACTTATTGAGATAAAAAAAAAACAAAAAAACAAAAAATAATAATACAGTAAGTGAGGCGCAGCGGAGTGTATTTTCGACATTTTGTGCGCGTTATAACTAAAGCCGTGTTATAAATGAATTTCACTTCAGTAACGAAGTGTCTTATGCCAACCGCCGGCAAACTGTTGGTTAACACACTGCTTTAACTTTGATATCACATTCAGCTTTTTAATCATCCACCTAATGGCGTTATCCATAAGTGTGTATCGCAAGCAAAATGCGTTTAAAAGCGTTATGCTGTAAAATGACGCAAGTATCGCTAAAATACTTCCTGCGAACAGATTAAAAATCATCTGCTCATATAAATAAATTACCAAAGCTATCGCTCGTTATAGGAAGAATGATTAGTTTCACCGTTTAAATGTCATTTACACATTTCTGTATCATATTTATGAAGTGATTTTTCAAATAGAAATCTTTACTGAGCACGATATTGGGGCTGGTTTTTTAGCTTTTTAAGCTAATTTTAAGTTTTCTTTATTTTTTCTTACAATTAGTTTAATTTCTCTTCGATCTTTTCTCTGTCTGTCGCGCATATAACTTCGAATTTACATTCGAA
This sequence comes from Pseudomyrmex flavicornis, assembly GCA_014825475.1. Taxonomy (NCBI): domain Eukaryota; kingdom Metazoa; phylum Arthropoda; class Insecta; order Hymenoptera; family Formicidae; genus Pseudomyrmex; species Pseudomyrmex flavicornis. The sequence continues at coordinate 2,305 of QVNW01002371.1, forward strand.
CTAGTTGTAAAACCTTTCGTCAAAAGTCATCGGGCATCATGTTTCTTTTCGATTTGTGCTCGTAAAGGACGAAGAATTGCTCACGGCAAAATCTGCAAATATACTTTAATCGCACATTTATTAATATAAGTATAATAAATTGAAGATATTACGCGGAACAATCAACAATAAGTAGTGCGCCGAATACACTGTATTTTAATTACGATGTCAAAGTGCTGTTGTAAAACTGCTCGTGATATTTTTTCGATACTTCTGACATTGAAAAATATTGTGACGCTACCCCGTGCAAAACATCGCCACTCTTGCTTCGGTTGGTTATTAATTCATAAAATCCGAGTTGTCGAGTATATTGTTGACGAAAGCATCCGAAGTAATCGTATAATGGAGTTGTCAACTCGGACAAAATGAGTGTGTGCAATCGTCAGAGAAAATCTTGACTTAAAAATTGCGCGATTCTAGCTATACTTTTAATAGCATCTATATATTTAATATCAATATGAGACTATATAAATATACTCTCGATATTCTGAAACGATAACTTCCAATTGTCACATATACAAAAGCGACTACGATGTTTACCAGAAGAGAAGCAAAGAGCACGGCGAGAAAATATCTGCGGTTTAACCCGTCGCACAAAGCAGATATATCGTACGCGTTTCGTCGTCAGCGACAAGCTTTTCTTCGAAGACTAACTATCGGATGGAACTTGGCTCGGTTCCATTACGTTCCGTAACGACGTGTTCGCGCGACTTCGCCTCGTTATTTCCCGGCGCTTTCGTTTCACGGAAGGATCTACGACAAGAGGAGAATCTCCTGCTGCAGTGCATAGGACCGGCAACTTGACATAGACTCAAACAACGGCCAACAATCGTGATACTGCTCTCCAATTTGCGATCTTCAACTCCTTGAACCCCTTACTCGGAAAGACACAACAGAAGTTCCTTCTCTCAAAAGGATGGTGACTCGCAGGGGTATCTATTAATAGCCCCTTTTCTCCCTCGCGACACCGCGTGTTCTCATCGCCCGAACTTTATAAACGCACGTCGGAAACCTCGTAGCTCGCGACTTGTTTAGACGCTTCGCTCGTGTTGCAAAGCTCGACGCTCGACGTCGAACACCGTCGACGTGACGTTCTATAGCGCACAATGTCAGTGGCGGAAAACGCCGTCAGAGACGTCTCGTTCGCGGCGGAGGCCTCATTTCCGTGCACATCGCTCTATCGACGTTTTCCAGCGCTGAAATAGTCATCTGCGCTCGCACGTGCGCGTTGCGACTCTTTGCGATGTGACTAGACGCAGGATATCGCGTCTAAGTTGGAAAGTTTCTGGTAGACGCGCGACGTTGATAGTAATCGAAACACATCCGAGTGCGATTAATTCTAAGATTTCATTTTGCGTCGGATTTACAGTTTACGTCAAAATTTTGTGTTCACACACTTTGTTCAAGATTTATTGCGCAAAATATATCGCGTATTATATGTATACTTTTCTCTTCACGATCAACCGCGGAAACATTGCGCGGTAAACGCTATCCATTACTGAAACGTTGCGGTAAATCTAGAGTACACATTGGGGATCTTTTTCGAGCAGAGAAAATCGCCTGCAGCGGTGCAGCTTTCAATATCGCTATAAAATTTACGTGTGTAAAAAAAGCGTTTCAGCAGTTTGTTTATGTTCCGCGTTAATCCTAATTCTGATCTTATTGTTTAGATACAGACATATGTATGTAAATTATTCAAAGAGATCGACATTAGGATTGATATTTATTTCGAAAAAGTAGCAATTTTCTCTTCTCTGTCTTCCGGTGAAGTATATTTCCCGAACGTTAAGTTCGGTGGAATGCGTGCGTTATAAGAAAGAACGTTGATTGGCGTCTGTTGTTCGACGGTAAGTGCAAGCGAACCATCGTCGTACGACGGCAATTCTATTAGCCGTGAGTATACAAAATTTTTCATTCCGCCACTTTACGATGTGTGTGGTCGTATTATTCCCTCCGCCTCGGCGCACGTTACGCTCGACGCCATCCTTTTACTTCCTTCTCATCCTTACGCGCTGCGCGCTGCGCTTCTTCCCTCACGTTTCCTCCACAGCCCCGCGCGGCGAGTCGTTCACATCGTCTCCGTGCAATTCCCTCTGCGGCGCTAAATGTGCAAGCGATAAAAGTATCTCTGTCGGGAGAAAAACGCGTCGTTTTATGTACTCTCCGCATTTCCTTAAGGTCCGACTAGATATCCGTAAATTCGTGAAACGTTTTCAGAGGAAGAAAACTTTCTCTGTCCGAAGAGTAAGAGATATGTCTTTGCATTCGACGGCGCTCTCTCAGAGGCTTGGTAAAGCCAATTGAGGAATTTTTAAAACGAGTTATAGCAAATGCTGTTTTGTGCGCGCGCGCGAAAAAAAATAGAATTTTGCTACAATTTTCTGTTTTGCCAACAAAACAGAACATTTTGTTGACAAAGCGTTTTGTTGATAAAATAACAATTCAATAGACTTGACAAATTTTTCTTGTTGGCCATGTAATAACAAAACGTTTTTTTCGTGCACGCGCGCACACGCACACACGCGCGCGCGGGCGCGCGTATTTACTTGCGTATTTACTTGGGATTTTGAAAGACGCAAAAATTACACGGAAAAGAACATTTTTAAACATACCGATTGATTTGATTTTTAATCCAACATTTTAGTTACTTTATTTATTTGTGTACAATACAAGATCGATTTTTCAAATCAAACCCGTTTGGCAAGAGATCGATTTTCACGTCTCCACGGAAAATCGAGTGTCGGTGCGATAACAATTACCGCTAAACGGCGGACGATGAGAGCTCGAACGGGAATACGAAACACGGTCCCGTTGCAGCCGCCATCAGTGCCTCATTAATAACGTCAGTCACTCGTGGTACCGGTGATTTAACGGGATCGCGCAGACACATGACGTGTGTGTGGCTTTTCGCGAAAGAGAGAATAATGACACCTGACGTCGATCTTAAGCCCGGCGTCCGCCGGCTCGCGAAATTGCGATTAACGAAGACGCTTTTCTTCACGACGTGCCGCGATAGCGAGTGGAATTAAGCTTGGTGCTTATTTATGCGCCGCAATTGACGGTAACGGCCGGGAGTGTCCGTTATTAAGCAGCAGCTGGTGAAATTTCCTTGCCGGTAGAGAGAAGCGTGGCCGCGCGATGTAATCTTAAGTGAAAAGCAATGCTTCCCCATTACACGCTGGCTTGCGCTTTAATTAATCTTTCACCGCTATCGGAAACTCGTGACTAAACCTTGAAAGTATCCGCCGTCGTTCGTAAATAAATAAAACAGCTTCCGACGACGGAGGGAGCGCGAGTGCTGACCGGGGGGATGCGCAAGCTCGGCTTTTCTTATGTGCGTCAAATCCCGGAAGGATCGTATCGGAAGAGGGATCTATTAACTGCATTCACAGTACAGTGGAACAGAAGGGATACGTCACGAGGGAGAACTTCGCGCGCTCTTTTAAATCACATTTATCAAGACTGAAATTGTATTCTCAGCTATTTCGAGAACGATGTATATTTCTTATAGGCAAGAGTCAAAATACTCGAATTAAATCATCATTGACGAAAACCATTTTCAATATTTCTATTTATACCGTTGACATATTTCGAGAGAGACTCTCTAACGATCAGAATAAATCTCGAACTCGATAGAAAATCGAATTTTGAGCAGAAATGTTGATATTTTTGTTTCATCACGTTTGTATTTATATCCGCGCTTCTAAAGAAAGCGTTTTATAATTCAACAAATTAAAGCTCACAAATTATCGATGCCAGCAGCATCGATCTCCCAGAACTCCGTTCCTCTCGCGGTCATAATTTACGACGAAAAGCTTGCGTCTGCTCGGCAATTGTACTCTCCTCAGTTTGCGAAAACGGATTCCTACTTGGCACGGACGACCGGAACCCGCGCACCGATTATGCAAAACGATCGAACGTAACGATAACAATTAGGTGGAAGTGCTAGCTGGCTCGCGAGCGCGATCTTCGTGCTCGCGCGCTTCTCTCTCGTTCTCTCTTCTTTGTCTTTCCTTCAGTAAGGAGCTTTAGATACAGCGGGGGGTGATTTCCGGTTTGGCACCGCGCGGTCCTTCGCGCGGAGTTGCCGCACTGTTGGCCGCGCTTCAGAAAACTCGCGGAAACCGTAAGCTCCGCTTGGCAAGTGAATCAATCACTCGCTATCTCTCGAACGCCAGGCCTACGCGCGGCGCGCCCGCGCGTTCCAAGCGATTTGTTCGCTGCGGAGATTCCTTCCGGATCTGTGACGTGGCCCGCCGCCAGAATGGACCTTTTCTGATGGCTCCGCGCTTGGCACTCTCGGAGGATACATCAGTCGTTAAGGGCACCGACGAACAATAGCCTTAGCACTCCCGTCGGCCGATTGTTCACCGCTCTCTGCTTGCTGCGTGTGGTTACACGTACATGCACTCGCGATTCACATCTTCCTCTGGGTACTTGTTAAAACTTTGGCTCTTTAAGAAAAGAGAAACGTGGAAAAATTGAGAAAACTTTTTTGGCATAAGAATAATACGATAAATTGAAGAATTGAGAATAAAAATAAATCGGAATAATATTCGCGAGATTGTGCTACAAATGCAATATAAATTGAATCGAAACACCGCAGGAAAAATTAATATTATATGTCGATAATAAAATATTGCATATTCGAGAAACAGCGCATATATAATAAATCGTTAATCTATCATTGCCGCGGCTCTTTTGGAGACTTTTATACATGTATATGTTAGGGACGCGAGATTGTCATAGAGAATTTATAGACAGCGCAAAGAATCTCTACTCAATTATATCGCAACATTTCTCTATTGCTATAAAAAAAAAGCAATTTTATACATTTTACATTCATTCTAAATAATTATATAATCGTGAAAATAATATAGATGAATGTTGGATTTTTGTTATCAGTAAATTTTCTAACACAAACGGTTCAATTATCGCGACTAACTCGCATATCTCGAACTATCCGAGAACACATTCGTACTTCGACGCTATCGATCGCTTGAAATAATATCCATATCGCTATCAGAGGAGCGCCACCGGCAATGTTTACCGGCGGAAACCCTTCAATCAGCGCGAATCCTCCTCTCCCAATATTCGCAGAATCATATGAGAGAGAGTCCGAACAACTAGAGATATTCCTTCTGTCATCGTTGTACGCATTTTTATGAATGACAGACGACGAACGAACGACGTTTCGGACCTTCGATTTAATTTGCATAGTCCGCGTCTCTTGTACGTGTCCTGTGTGTTCGTGTCTGCGATCGGATCGCGCGTCCTCATCGTGTGTGACAACGTTATACGCCCTGTAATCATCGGGATCGCACGCGCCTCGTGGAACGCGCGCATCCGACGCGTTACCGCGGAATTAATCAGTCTCTATCTATATTAGAAGGCATGCCCTGCGGTTAGGTTAGAATCCCGATAGATCTGTTGCGTGGACCGGCCTGTTAATGGACACCCGATCGGCGTACCGATCCGTTGCGATTGTCGCTAATTTGCGCCGCTATCGAGATGAGAGACACACGTGATCGTCACGACGAATATAATTCCGCAAAGCTGATCCCGCGGTTTTATCGCAAACGCAGCTGTCTGTTATTGATTATACATATATATTTCCGTTCAACGCGCGTAAATCTGCGTTCGTTCAAGAGCATACTTATTAGCGTGAATAATCGATGTTTTCGCGGCGATTTGGCTTTATTATTCATTTCTTCGCAGAAAACAGAAATAATGTCTTCTCGCGCTTGTTCGCGCGAAATGCATTTTTATGCGAGATGTTATCAGCGCGATAAAATTTTTCATTTTGCAAGCGATTAAATTGTGATTATTAAAATTTAATTAAACCGACATATATAACGATTGCTTTTGAAGCAAATGTTTTTTTGCTTTTTTTTTTCAATTCACACATAAGATGTGGTCGCGCTCGGTGGCGCGATTGTAAGAAACGGCTCTCTTTTTTCCCTTGTCGCTTTTCTGCGCGCAAAAAAAAACCGCTAGATTTTTAACATGCGCGACCGCGACCGCGACGTTACCTGCAGTATAGATATCATAACAACGGTGGGAGAAACGCTGGCCTCGACTTTATAATTTCAGATTTTTATGAAGTTTGTCATACTCGTCTGACATCCGCGCTCGACGAAGAAAATGCAGGATATTTGCCGGGAAAGCAAATATAGCAAGGCAAACACGAAAATACAAGGAGTATTGCTAACAATGCGCTGCTCCTCGTACGGAAAACAAAATTACGCTCGACGTCCGAGTTTTTGCAAGTTAAAAAAATATTTCAATCTTTTTCCGACAGTTTAATTCCTTAAAAGCTTTGTGAAGTTTCTTAAAACCTTAAAGCGTTATGCATAAATCTCGCAGATTAAACATTAATCTAAGATTCTAGTCTGAAAAGACGCACGCACACACACACACACACGAATATATGTACATAAACTGAAAAATCGTTCACGCGCGTCTCTCTCTCTCTCTCTCTCACTGTCTCTGAGAAACCGCTGACACAGATAACTGTTGGCGAGTTTAAGAAGTTGCGTCGATTTTTACGAGAACACAGTACCTCTATTGCATGCAACGCAGTTATCTTCGACTTTATCGCGCTCCTCGAATGGTTATTTACTCTGCGGGATATGGAACTCGGGCTTAATCAGAAACAATGCAATTACGTTCGCGCGCTGTTTGCGATCGCGAATGAACGGAATTGCGTTACTCGCCGCGGGATAATATAAAAACAAAAGTCGTCGAAGAGAGAGAGAGAGAGAGAGAGAGAGAGAGCGCCAGATCCGAGTTTTATGCTAGGTATGCGGGAAAGCTCAGGCTACCGGCAATAAGAGAGTGAGTGCAGTTTATAACGTATATCGGTAGTGCTTAAAAACAAATGGATTCCCGAGAGGTCCGGAATGTTTACGGTCGCCGACGGTAACCGTTATCGTCGTATCGATCGTAACGATTTCTAGTTACTTGCACCTGGCTCGACACGTACGGTAGTGATCGCGGTTGAGAGAGACTGTCTTTTGCGCGCAAAAAAAGAGAGTCGGCTCTTGGTTCTCTCACTCAGTCGATACTCGCTTTAACGAAGCTCTTCTTCTCTTGTATGCCGAAATAGAGTATTGTCCCGAATGAGAATCGATGAACGACCCGACTCTTGCTGTGGAACATTTGCAATAACTGTGCAATTTTTGTACTTAGATTTTGGTACCTAAGTAAAGTGTATATTTATCACTTCTTTTCAATCTTTGCGTTCCAATAATTTTTTCCTCAAACACAAATGAACACAAAATAACAGTCTCATACGAGTGAAAATTTAGAAACTATATCTAATAATAGAGCGACCGATTTATATTCACATGATTACCGCATATCGTTTAAGCATAGACCAATTGTGGCTTGTGTTTTGGCTTATCTAAAGACGATCTTGTCGATCTGAATTAACGGACATTGCGGGCCGTCGGAATTATTGCACGCCGATCGGAGTGACAACCAGTCCATAACTGCCTGCACGCCACCGAGAGAGTATTACCGAGAGCTTAGGCGCCATGATGGGAGCAAAGGGTGAAGAGGAATCGGCGTGAATTGGAGGCCGGAGGGTGAGAACGCGACAGGATGGAAGAGAAGCGCACGGCAATGCGCTCTCCGTCCGAGAATCACTCCCATTGCCGTCAGAGACGATCGTGCTGCGAATTCCACGCGAAAGATAGATTCCCTTGACGATATACACCCGGTGCGACCGAATCTTCCTCGCTCGCTCTCGTCTTGACGGTCTCTACGTGTTCGGGGAACGTCTCTGATCTTTGCCGCTTTTGTACACACAGAGTAAGGTCACTCCGACATCACCGCCAACAAGATATATTCGTAAATATATCCTCCACGTACAACAATCCTGTCCTATTCTCACGTAAACCTTCTCGCCGCATTCTCTTCTACGGCACGACTATGCTCTCCGTGTGCACGGCCGTATGCAAAATTCTCGGAGGACCCTCGAAACTTTTCATCAACGAGCTGCAGACGCTAGCTCGACCCTCGGATGCTGCCGGAGGATGAGGCGGAGGTTTTGTTGATACGTTCTGGGACCGCGAAGTCTCCGGGCTAACGCGAGAAAGGTGACTATAATCGAGCAAACATGGAGTCTCTGATCCGCGCTGCGAGAGAAATGCGTAATAAGATATCACGAAACGCGATCGCACACTTCTATTCTTTCCCGCTTGCAAATGCATTTTCTGTGCATGTGTATGTGTGTGTGTGTGTTTTTTTATACGTTGCTACTTTGCGCTCCGATTACTTGCGCTTTGATCGCGTTTGGATTAATTTTCGTTTCCAACGTCCGATATCATAGCAAAACGAATAATGGAACGCTGACCTGATTACAGAATTGTGCGAGTATTCGCCGGGATTAATTCGCAATCAATCGTTTTTCATCAAGCGCAGCATTTACCTATTCTCCCCGCGATAAAAATTGACGCTTGTTGGATATTATAGAAACCACACTTCTATCACATATTACGTGGATATATCAAGTATATATTTTTAAAGTACGCAAATATATCCAATTTTATCGTTTTATCACGTACCTATATGCAACATATAGTCTCATTTTCTGAAAAACGAGAAACTATTTGAAAACTCTAATAAGTAATAAATAATAAAAGTTATTATATAATGTCTACTAAAATACTATTATATTATTATAATTAAATGTAAGATTATAGCAGAGCGCTAAAATTAGTCTGAGTTATGTACGTGATAACGTAAAATAGATAACAGTCAAAGAGATGAAGAGGCGCAATTTCGCGAAACTTGATTACGGGGAACGTAATACTTCGCAAAACTGCAAAGCCTCTTCTCTTCCCATTACGTTCAGTGATCCTAGGTTGAGAGTTTACTCTCTCCTCTTTCCAAATTATCGGAATTCCCACGACAAACTCGTGTATCTCACTTTTGATGCGCGGCGCACGGCGAAAGAGTAACGGAGATGCGGGCAGATTTTCGCCTCGAGGCGAGCTTTACGCAACAGGGAAAAGGTGTTTATCTGGTGATGCAAAGTCACACATACATACATTTTCTCTTAACCGCTTTGCTATCTTACAATGTTGAGAATTGCATGCACATATATATGGATTAGCAAAGCGAGTTAGCTCAATTCTCTCAACAATGATGTAGATTTACATGTCGTAAATTATTTTAAATAAGAGCAAAAAAAAACATTCGACTACGAAAACATGTAAAATGTTTTATTATCTTGTTTTATCTTGAACATATTGTAAAAAAAAAATTACAAAAAAATATCGCAGTTATATCGCATCAACGTTACAAATAAACACAAAAGCGGCTAAAAATCGACTGCCATGGTCTGCTCGCCATGTTGCCGTTAAATAGACGTCTGTTCCAAAAGCGGCAATTTGTGCTCTCTCGAGCAATGTAACTGCACTGTGATAACAAATTTTCTCCCGAGCGAGCGTGTGTGTCGATTATATCGTAATCAGAGGTCTATATCACTGCATCGCATCGCATCGCATCGTCGACGTACGCCATAAATTCGTTACAACGCGCGCGTTGCTCGCAACATTCCTTTGAGCCCTGCCGACGTGTATTTCGCTTAGCGCACCGCGGCGCTTTCACTTTCCGCCGTAGCGACGTGCTCAGATACAGATCGCGGTCTGTTGACATCCATTGATCATGACATGAATAATGAATGGATACACGCCGCCTGAATAATGCATGCATCAACGTCGAACAACATCCACTCGATAGCGGTGTATAACTAGTCGGGTATACTATTGGGAACGTTGATGAACAGAGGTCGCCCGCCATTGGCCGGCGCTATGATATCGCTATGTGATTACAGGCCGATATATTTTCCCCTTGTGTCTTAGTCGAATGGTTTTATGCTCTTTGTAAAGAAAAAAACGATTAACGTTAATTTTAATTATTTGGATTGTTCAGCATTTGGATTTCCTCCAAATGCTTGCTTACATTATCTTCGAAATAATTGAAGTTACACTAAATCGTAATAAAAATTAAGAGTTACAATATACTAAGTAAATATTTAATAAATATTTTATACAGTATATATATATTTATATTTTACTACTTCATGTGTGTGTGTATTTTTCCCTTCTCGAGTCTTTTATTTTTCAACGAGTGTCAAAGCACAAGTAATGCGATTCAGCTGCGCAAGAGGAATTGGATTTTCTCCCGCGATATTACAAAGACTCGCTAAATCGCATAAACACTCGAGAAAGAGCGGTGTCGAGAAAGAAGTGTGGAAACTAACGTCGCGACGCTAACAAAGGCTCAAAAGAATAGAGTGTATGTTTTAGTCGTTAGGAAAGAGGGAAGAGGTTAATGAAACAGCCACCGTGTAGCAAAGCTGCCTCGTGGTATGCAAACAAGTTGGACTGTCGGTCACCCTCAACTGCCAGCTTGCTACAGAGGGATTGCGGAACTCGCGGCCGCAGGATGAGTAGGCGGAGTCTCGGTGAGAGAGAAAGAGAAAGAGAAAGAGAGAGAGAGAGAGCTCTTAGTTGCGTTAGGTTAGGTAGTTGCAGCTATTTGCGGCTCATCGGGACCATAATTAGTTTTCCTCGTGAAGTCTCGGTCGAGGGGTAGGCAGGCAGTTTTAGGACGAGAGCGAGCGAGCGAGCGAGCGTGCGGAACGACGACGCTTGGATGGCGGAAAGTGTCCTTCGGTAACGCCGCTTCTTGTCGTGAGTTTATCGAATTCCACGGCCTAACTCGATCAAGCTCCAGTCTTTAGAATATTTACCTCTCGATAAAGTGAGCGCGAAAAAGGCGCGGAGAAAACAAACGACCAATTTCGTCTGTTTTTTTCTACTGCGCAAACGAAAATCAGAAAAGCCATTCTTTGAATTTGAATAAATTTAACACGCGTTTAATCTATCTTCATTTATTTTTACCCTATTGATAATTTGCACAGAGAGGAATAGGATACGTTTCGTTCAATCTCCGCCTCTCTGCCCATGTAAAACATTTACAGTTATGAAAATGCAATGAATTAGAACAGCACGACGGAAAGTAATTAGAATAACTATTTAATTACATAGTTCGCAGTATAAATGCATATATATGTATAATACTCTAATTAATCTCCGTATCCGTTTAGTTAATTAATCGTGACTCGAGCGTTATGCAACAACATGAATATCGATAATAGTTGATTGAACTTGGAGCTAAAGCGATTTCTTGCGAGAAGTCACGCGATGCAGAAATGTTTTATAAAAAAAAAAAAATAAAAAAAAAAAACGGAACGCGTTGAAAGCGCCGATAACATAACAAAAGCGTGAGATAAAACCGCGCTTTTTATAAAAACATTTTATTCACGAAATCACGCTAACTTTCTTTAATGGTAACCGTGTCTGAAAGGCTGACGCCATTATATTACGTTGTTACAGGCTCCGTAAACGAGGCCGGGGTTTTTGCATTGCGCGGCAGGCAGGAGGGTAGTCGACGCTCTCGCAGGACGACCACCAGCACGACCAGCACAACAACGTCCGGCTCGACGTTGATACCTTTACCCGACGAAGTGGCGCAGCCCGCGGCTCTTTTGGCTCCCGAAGAGGACTCATGGTCCACCAGCTCTTCCACTACGACCAATGTTCCACTGTCCTCAGACGCGGCCGATACGTCGTCCAATCCACCTCTGGAGTTCGTGGTGAAACCACACAGTAAAGTCGTTCTGCCTTGCGATTTGGAAGGAAATTCCTCGAGATTATTACTGCCCGGAGCGAGGTAAGCTCATATATCCCACTAGTTTGTTATAACAATCGATTGTTAACGAACGCGTTACATTAAGTTTTTTTTCAGACGTTCTAAAATTACAAAATTTTACCAAAATCAAATTTTTCGCAAAGTTAAAAGTCGGCAAAAATCAACGCGGATACCGAGCGATGTGCGACATACATGTGTAATATTAAAAGTTACTTTTGTTTTAATATTTATATATACACGATATACACGTACACGTGTACATGTATGCGCGTCCCTTTGTGTACATTAATATCCCGTTACAGTTTAGTAACACCAAGTTCCGCGTCGAATACGCGACAGGTGGAATTATTCCCTCTACGGAAACAAAGTCACTTTGTACGATAGTATGACGCGGTGGTGGATGGTTCGGGACGGTAGTCTCTTCTCGTCGCCCGAAGATCGGGTGACGGAGTTTGTTGGGCGAACTAATAATGCGTACACCGTGGTTCTTGTCAGGAGTTACAGAATACGACCGGCAATGTGGCTACACGAGGGCAGTCCGGTAGATATGATCACGATAGACACGAAAACGGAAATGAGCGGAACCGGGCACCGGTACATAGGCGACTCGACTACCGCGTCATTGCACATAGACAACGTCAGGTTGGAGGACGACGGTGTATGGAGCTGCATGTTGGAGGACGACGGAGACAGGATCTTCTTCGGGAAATCGGTGAAGTTGGTCGTGCTTGGTGAGTACCTTATTGTGATCCTCTTTCTCAAAAACCTTGCCTGCTTTGAAGTCGGATTTTCTGTTGACGTGAAAAATTAAGTCCGCGAACGTTACGCGCACGCGGTGTCTCACACGAACAGTGCTGCTTATTTTTCATGTGAACTCTGTATATATTTATGCTCTTATTTATATATTTAAATAATCATATACATATATCTATATGTAATATAAAATATATCCGATTAATATATAAAATTACAGCGCGACTACATTTATACATATTTGTGAGAAATTGACTTAAATCACAAATCGTAATGCAATCTTCGAGGTTTAATTTTTTCATTTGGTCTTCTATTAAAATTAAGTCTACGTTGGAGTTGTGAATTATTGCAATACATGTAATGTAATATAATGTAATTTACATGTTACGCTTGTTTATTTAAATTGCAATATAAATATATTCAACATTATACACAAGTAGTGTACGGTCGCTGATTATTTCGGAGCCATCAAATGGAAGTGCTTCATTTGAATTATAAAAAATCAGCATTTTATTATTAAATTATAGTTTTATCTTATACTCGTTATTATTTCATGATGTTAATTTATTTATTACATTAAGTGTATAATGTAATATATTGTAATATATTAAATATTTAGCGGACTTAAACATTCGTCATGTATTTGATCGTTGCGTAATAATTTGTGTAATAAAAATGTACATATATGATATAATTTTTTATTTTGTTATACAATCAGAGATTTTGATTTATCTTGTTTGTTACAAAAAGAGCAGATTTTTTTCGATATAACGTAGCTTTACACCCTCGAAAAGCGAGATGTGTGTGAATTTTTTGGTAAACGTGATCCTACCTTGCGTAAAGCCTTTCAATTTCGCGTGAATTAAATTCTCGTAAAATTCCGACTGATGAAATTTTTTAGGAATGTGCCGGATACATTTAGAAACGATAACTACGAGAGAAAAATTTTTCTACGACGTATAGTCGGAAGAGCAAACTTTTACTGTTTCCGGAACAAGGTTTTTTACTTTGTTTTTCACATTCCGCATAATTCTTTTCTAAAACCTCTGTGCTTTGACTCACCAAAGACACTTTTTTTTTTATTTTAAGCATAAAAAGAAAAATCTAAAGATTAAATTATCAAAATTAATGTACTCGAATGTATTTCATTTTAGACTTTTCTTATAACGTCACATTCTATTAAAATATGTATTTTTCTTTACCTATTCATGACTGTATTTATTTGTTTTAATAAAAAGATATATGCGATATAATAAAACATATGTAGAATACTTAGATATCTATTTAAGAATTGTGCGTTTAAGTTCACGAACAAAATATGTAGTTTGAATCAGTACTACTTTCGATCCGGGCACTCCAAGTTTTTGTATTTTACTTTTGTTTTTAGCCCGTTTTATAAGATCTACAGTCTTGAGTCCAGTACTTGGCTAATTGCGTTGATCTGTGTTTCTTATTTATACACAAAAAAGATTTA